>PVIC010018173.1:0-31897 GCA_004025085.1 Thryonomys swinderianus
CCGGGGTGTTGGAGGCGCAGAAGAGGGAGAGGAGGAAGAGGCGGCAGCTGCAGGGTCTGGCTGGGCCAGGCTGACGCGGCCGCGCGGCCGGCTCACCCTGGGCCGGGGCTCGGAGCCCCGCTGGCGGAGGCTGCGGGAGCCTTGCTTCCCTCTGCTGGAAACTGCTCGGGTCTTGGAGCAACTGCTATGCCTTTCCCACTCGGCGGAAACCCACAGGGTGGATGTAATGAAGAATCTGACGACCCTAAGTTTTGATCACCAGCATCTCTGAGGACGCAGCACTGGAGGTTTTACCCTCCCAGTGCCGGTCCGTTTTCTTAGGGTATCGTTCGGCTCCCCCTGCAGGTTGCTATCGGGAGGTTGGGTTCTTTGCCAAGCTCTCGCTATGGGGACATCGTTATAAATAAACACAAGCCCAGAACATAGGGTCCCTCTGTCCAGGCAGCTGCCCAGCCTTCTGGTCGCGGTCAGAGCTGGCTGTGGCTTCTCAGGGGCCCCCCTGGGGGTCCCGGGTGCTGACCACACTCACACCCTCTCCCTGTGTTGCTTTTGCCCGTCCAAAAGCCGTCATCGGTTCGGGTGTTGGAGAATTTGTACACGGAAGGAAAACTCACCGGAATTAAGGGCATTCAGACTGAGGCTGCTTTCTTCCTTTCAAGAGGTTTCTGTCCTTTCAGCAGAGAATCCCAAGAGGGGATGAGTGTTCTGAGACGGGTCTCACTGTGTAATTCAGGCTGCACTTGCACTTACTGTGTGGCCTGTGTTAGATCTGAACTGGTAGCAACCCTCCTGCCTCAGTTTCCCGAGTGCTGGGCCTGCAGGTGTGTGCCATCACGCCTGGCTTTATACTTATTATTATTTTTTTTAAAATATGACAGCAGCTGGGTATGGTGGCTCGTGTCTCAGCATTTGGGAAGGTTCCTCAGGAGTTTGAGGCCAGCCTGAGCTGCATAGTGAGTTGAGAGCCAGCCCGAACTACCTGCCCTCATATACATATGTACATATATGAATGACAAGAGGTCTTCTATAACAGTTAAATTTGTTCAGGACAATTTATTTCTTGTAAACTAGATCTTTTTTTTTTTTTTTTTTTTGAGACAGGGTCTCGCTTTGCAGTTCAGGCTGGCCCTGAGCTCACTATGTTGCCCAGGCAAGCCACTGTGAACTCGGCAATTCTCCTGTCTCTGCCTCCTGAGTGCTGGGATGACAGGCGTGAGCCACCACACCCAGCACTGTGGTGTGTGGCATTGATTGCTGGTGGGCATGAGTCACCACACCCAGCATTCTATGTGGTTACCGGGATCGAACTCAGGACCTTGTGCTTGTGAGGCAGGCGCCGGAACCACTGAGCTAAATCTCTGGCCCTTAAACTAGATCTTTAATCAGCATGATGAACAGATATTGCTAATCTTTTTGAAGGTAAAATATTTTCCAGAATGCATTTAGTTAATAAAATTCACCTATTCAAAGCAATGAGAATTTCCTGAGACCTGGGGCCAGGGGCTACAGAAACATCTCTGTCCTCATTTTTTTTTTTTTTTTTTTTTGAGACAGGGTCTCGCTTTGTAGTTCAGGCTGGCCCTGAGCTCACTATGTAGCCCAGACAAGCCTCGAACTCAGCAGTCCTGCCTCTGCCTCCCAAGTGCTGGGATTGCAGGCATGAGGCACCACGCCTGGCACTGTGGTATGTGGTACTGACTGCTGGTGGGTGTGAGTCACCACGTCCGGTATTGTATGTGGTTACTGGAACAAACCAGGGACCTTATGCTTACAAGCCGGGAGCTGGAACCCCTGAGCTAAATCTCTGGCCCCTCCACTCTTAATTTACGTATACTTTTAAGAGTTTTGTTTTTCAGTACTGAGAATTGAACCCAGGGCCTTTGCAGTAACTACATCCCCAGCTTTTTTTTTTTTTTTTTTTTTGAGACAGGACCTTGCTAAGTATTTAGAGCTGGACTTGAACTTACTGTAGCTCAGGCTCTCCTTGAGTTCATGGTGATCCTCCTGCCTCAGCCTCCCTGGGTGTTGGGATTCCCAGCATGTGTCACCACACCCAGTTCAGATTTTCACTTTTCCTTAGCTTTCTTTAAACTTACACAGCAGTGCCTGGCCAGCGGCTTCCTTGTTGGACAGTGCAGCTTTGGGAGCTACCGGGAACTGCTGATGTATTTGTTCTGGAAACATTAAGGTTGTGACAAGTCACTGCTTGAAAGTTCAGAGGAAAGCTTTCGGCTCCCAGTGGGGTGGGGCTGGCCAGGGAGGGTCCAGGCCTGGAGAAGGAGGGTTCTAGGCAGGTATGAGTGAGTGCGTGTAGTGAAACTCCTGACTTCAAAGTACAGTCTCCCCTAGTCGGTGCACGGAACAGTGGTCGGCCTCTAGTTTTTGCCCAGATACAGCTCTCCGATTTTTTAAGAAGGGGCCTTGCTGTGTTACCCAGGCTGGTCTTGAACTTGTGAACTCAAGTGATCCTCCCTCTGCCGCCTCTCACGGTGCGGGACAAGAGGTGTGCACCCCCGTGCACAGGACGGTCACGCTTCTCCTTTGGGACAGTGCCGGGGCTCGAGCCAGAGCCTCCTGGACGACAGGCCGGCGGTCTGCAGCAGTCCGCACCGCTGGGCAAGCCGCTCTCCCCGACTAGTCGCAGCCTCAGGCCTGGGCGCAGTGCGCATGGCCAGCTGTGTGCCTGTCCCTGCGGCTCATCCCCAGCCCTGACACAAGGCTTAGGAACAGTCACAGCTTCCATGCTTTCTGGGTCTTTGGCCCTAGGGGTCCGCTCAGCCTTCCTTATTCTGGACAGCGAGTCACGTGTGATCATGGGGTGGGCAGGTGCCCGGAGTGGGGCAGGACTGGACCACACTGAGTGATTACTGGGCTTTTAAAATAATTTTCAAGCTGGGCGTGGTGGCTCAAGCCTGTCATCCCAGCACTCAGGAGGCAGAGGCAGGAGGATTGCTGAGTTCAAGGCTTGCCTGGGCTCCATAGTGAGCTCAGGGCCAGCCTGAACTACAAAGAGAGACCCAGTCTCAAAAAAGAAAAATTTTGGGCTGGA
This sequence comes from Thryonomys swinderianus, assembly GCA_004025085.1. Lineage (NCBI taxonomy): Eukaryota > Metazoa > Chordata > Mammalia > Rodentia > Thryonomyidae > Thryonomys > Thryonomys swinderianus. The sequence goes on from PVIC010018173.1 coordinate 3,050, forward strand.
GGGTTAGCTCAGTGGTTCCGGCGCCTGCCTCGCAAGCGCAAGGTCCTGAGTTCGATCCCTGGTAACCACATATAATGCTGGGCGTGGAGACACGCCCACCAACAGTCAACCCCGTATGCCGTATGTGGTGGCTCACGCCTGTCATCCCAGCACTCGGGAGGCAGAGACTGGAGGATTGCTGAGTTCGCGGCGGCTTGCCTGGGCACCATAGTGAGCCCAGGGCCAGCCTGAACTACAAAGCGAGACCCTGTCTCAAAAAGCAAAAAAAGAAAAAAGAAAAATTTCTTTTTGAGACATTCTCACCCTTTATGTCAGGCTGGCCTTGAACTTGGCTGATCCCACCTCGGCCTCCAGTATGCTGGGATCACAGTGCTGCCGGCAGCCTCTGGAAGGAAAGGGTCAAGGTTCCTGAGCTGTGTCTGCTCAGAGCTGCCGGCTGTGTTTGTTCTGCTAAGTAGGCTATTAGGTGCCTGATCCTTATCTTCCTTCCTCCCCTAGATGGTGTCCTACTCCTCGGTCCTCACAGCCATCAGTAAGGTAGGCCCGGCCAGAGGGCCACTTCCTCTGCAGACAGCGGCGGCCCTGGGGCGGGGCTGGCAGGCAGGAGCGGTTTCCAGGACCCGAGCCCGTCCCGCTCCCTTCTTCTCTCTATAGTTTGACGACTTTTCCCGGGACCTGTGTGTCCAGGCTCTGCTGGACATCATGGACATGTTTTGTGACCGGCTGAGGTAAGGGCTGGGGGAGGACTGTCCTCCTGCGTCCTTCCGTGGCACAGGTGGGAGAGCAGCCAGGGCTCCCTCATTCCCTGCCTCGTCTGCTGGCAGCCAGCCACGCTAGGTGTTTTCCCGGGACTTGGCTGGTTTTCCAGCGCTTCCCTTGCGAGGAGTGCAGGCTCTAGGAGCCTCGGGAGGGTCGGATTTCAGCCTTGGAGCCAGCAGATTGCTCCTCCCCGTAGCTGTCATGGCAAAGCCGAGGAGTGCATCGGGCTGTGCCGAGCCCTGCTCAGCGCCCTCCACTGGCTGCTGCGCTGCACAGCAGCCTCGGCTGAGCGGCTGCAGGAGGCCGCAGAAGCCGGCTCACCGGGCACCGCCGAGAAGCAGCTCGCCATGTGCCTGCAGCGCCTGGAAAAGACCCTCAGCAGCACCAAGAACCGCGCCCTGCTGCACATTGCCAAGCTGGAGGAGGCCTGTAGGTACCGGTGCCCCGAGCAGGCCTGAGGGCGATGGGAAAGGGGCCCGAGGCCGTCTGCTTCCTTTCCCTTCTCCCCCGCTCTGCAGAGGTCCCGGGACTTGGGCGGGTGGCTCTGAGTGTCGAGCTGGGTGCTGTTGGGACCCAGGTCAGGGGCTGCAAAGAGCATGTGGCAGCGTCCCTGCCCTCAGTGGGCAGCCACAGGACAGGTGTGAGGCCAGCACATGCCAGGCTGCCGAGACAGGGCAGGGCCAGCCAGCTGTCCCTGGGCACTTCCTGTATTCATACTAATGACTCCCAGATTTTTTTTTTAAGTGTTTATGAGACTCGCTTTGTAGTTCAGAGTGGCCCTAAACTCACTACGCAGCCCAGGCAAGCTTCAAACTCATGGCAGTCCTCCTGCCTCTGCCTTCGAGTGCTGGGATGACAGGCGTGAGTCACCCCGCCTGCTGCTGTGCTGTGTGGTACTGATTGTTGGTGGGGTGAGTCACTATGCCTGGCATTGTGGTATGAGGTACTGGGGATCGAATTTGGGACCTTGTACGTGCAAGGCAGATGCCGGAACCACCAAGCTAAGCTAAATCCCTGCCCCGAGAATACTTAATTAAAATGAACCCCAGATCTGGCCTTTTTTGTTCCCTGTGCCCATGGAAGCCACTGGGGTAACTGATGCCACCCCTCCTCATTCGAGCCTCTGGAGTTTTAAGAAGTGGCTTGTCACCGGGTGTGGTGGCTCACGCCTGTAATCCCAGCACTCGGGAGGCAGAGACGGAAGGATTGCTGAGTTCGAGGCTTGCCTGGACTACATAGTGAGCTCAGGGCCAGCCTGAACTACAAAGTGAGACCCTGTCTCAAAAAAAATAAAACAAAACAAAGAAGTGGCTTGTCATGAAGTCCACCATGCGGTAGAGACCACACATGTGGCGCCAGGAGAGAGCGGGTTATGCCAGCCGGGCAGTGCCAGTGGAACAAACCTCAGGGCTCGGGCTGGCTGAGACAGCAGTGAGGACCAGGCCTGGACAAGACGGCTGCCCCGGGCTGCCTCCCTGCCCCTCAGGAGCCGCCTGTGCAGCTGGTGCCAGGGCGCCCCCCACACTTTCTGTCCCCCACAGCCTCCTGGACGGCCATCGAGCAGTGTCTCCTGAAGCTCGGGGAGGCCTTGGCCAGCCTCAGCAGCGCCCAGCTCCGGAGCCAGGCTGAGCAGTGCGGCTCGCTCATCAGGAGGTACCGCAGGGCAAGAGGCAGTGGGTGTGGCCCTTGGTCCCCGGCCTGCCCCGCGCCTCAGCCCCACTCGGTCTGTCTCACCCCAGCATCCCCGCCATGCTGTCCGTGCGCTCGGAGCGGCCGCATGAGACCGGCTTCCCCACGGTGCACGCGGTGGTCCTGCTGGAGGGCACCATGAACCTGACGGGCGACACGCAGCCGCTGGTGGAGCAGCTGATGATGATCAAGCGCATGCAGGTGCGGCCGCAGCCCTCGCGGGGGCGCTGTCACTGAGCTGCTGTCCTCGGGCCGAGTCGCGCGGCCGCCCCACACCCAGCTCAGCCCGCTCTCCCACAGCATATCCCGACCCCACTCTTCGTGCTGGAGATCTGGAAGGCCTGCTTCGTGGGGCTCATCGAGTCTCCTGAGGGCACAGAGGAGCTCAAGTGGACCGCCTTCACCTACCTCAAGGTGCCTGGGCCGTGTTCGCGCCGGGCCCCTGCTGGCGTGGGGCCTGGCCTGGCAGTCCCCCCCACGACTTCCCTTCTCTTTCCCGGTGTCCTTAGCCGTGTGCAGTCCCCTCAGCAGACCAGTGTAGGACAGCTGGGGCAGTGGGCCCGTGGCCCTGGCCCCTGGCAGCTGGTGCCTGCTTTTGTTGTGCATTTCCTATCCACAGAAGTGGGAGGGCCCTATGTCCTGTAGGCCAAAGGGCATGGGCACTTGGGCGCCTATAAGCTTGATTTTTTCTAAAAAGAAAAAACAGGCTTTCTCTATAAGCCAGAATGGCCTTGAAACTCATGTAGCCTAAGGTGGCCCTAAACTAGCTGAGATCCTCCTGCCTCAGCCTCGCAAGTTTTGGGACTACGGGCATGTGCCATCATGCCCAGTTCTATCCACAGACTTTTTTTTGGTCTGGTACCAGGGATCGAACTTAGCCCCTTGTGCTTTGAAGGTAGGAGTGGTACCACTTGAGCTAAATCCCCGGCCTATCACAGACTTTCTGTTTAGGCTTTAGGAGCGCTGTCACCACCAGGGCAGCAGTGTTCTCTAGGTGTCCAGAGCAGCACATGCGGCCCTCTGGGACAGGGGAGAAGAAACTGATCCTCCCACTTGCCTTCCTCCCTCCTCCTAGATCCCGCAGGTGCTGGTGAAGCTGAAGAAATACTCTCACGGGGAGAGGGTGAGCTGCAGGCCGTGGGGTGCAGGGGCAGCGAGGCTCTTTGTGCCCTGAGCGGGAGGCCAGGACGGGTCCCTCAGGCCCAGCTGGGTGACCCGTGTCCTCTACCTGGATGAAGGCCAGGAGCGTGCATGTGTGCGTGTGTGTGTGTGTGTACACGTGCGTGCGTCCACTGGAATACACATGTGCAGCTTGCAGATGTGCCCACCTCCAGATGGAAAGTGGCTCCCGTGGTCCCTCGAGCAGGCATGGTTGCCCCTGAGGAGGGGGCTGGGGGGCTCCGCGGAGAGCAGGATGGTGGGAGTGTCTGCCCAGCCTGGGTCTCCGTGCCCAGCAGGGTGTTCCCTTGGTCCTGGGCACGCGCGGTGCCCTGCAGGTGTGGGGTCGGGGAGGACCGGGCCCCGGCAGCCCTGTGGCTCTTGTAGGACTTCACCGAGGACGTCAACTGCGCCTTCGAGTTCCTGCTGAAGCTCACGCCCCTGCTGGACAAGGCCGACCAGCGCTGCAAGTACAGACGCCCCGCCGCCCCTGGGAGGGCCTGGCCGGTCCCCACCTCCGTACCACACGGGCTTCAGGAACCTGCTCCTAGCTGGCTGCCCATAGCTGCGAGTACCGAGGCCCCCGTGCCCTCTGCGGGTGCCCAGAGGAAGGAGGAGCTGGCGGGCCCTGGGCCCCCGCAGCCCCCAGGGCTGAGCACCTCCCTCGGCCTCTTCCCCGCAGCTGCGACTGCACGAACTTCCTCCTGCAGGAGTGCAACAAGCAGGGGCTCCTGTCGGAGGCCAGCTTCGCCAACCTCGTGGCCAAGTGGTGAGTGGGTGGCCCTTGTGGCCCGGGCTGGCCGCTGCACCTCTCCCTCCCATCCAAGGCTGGGTTGCAGGGGACGAGAACCACATCTTGGGGTACAGGGAATAGGAGCCCAAAGAGGACACTGACCTCCTTAGGCCAGACTTTTGCTTTTCTCCAAAAAAGAAAAAACACCTTTTTTCACTCCTGGAGAACTGAACCCGGGTCCTCCTATGTGCTGGGCAAGCACCCTGACGCAGAGCGACACGCCAGGCCTATCTTCTGGGTTTTACTTGAGATAGTCTCACTTTGTTGTCCGGGCTGCCCTTGAACCTCCTGTGTAGCTCAGGCTGGCCTTGAACTCATGGCCATCCTGTTCTTTCTAGTACCGGAATCGAACTCAGGGCCTTGCATTTTCCAGGCAGATGCAGCGCCACTGAGCTCCATCCCCAGCCCTAGACCAGATGTATTTCTGGTTGCTCTTTAAATTAACTCTCCCCTTTGTGATCCAAGGAAAAGTCCTCATTCTTCCTTTTATCAAAATAGATGCGCTGCCCGTTGGCTGGTAGATGTGACTGTGACACTGTATTGAAAGCCCTTTCGTAAACTTCAGCCCAACTCCAATGAAGGAGTTTTCTTCCCTCCTTCTTCCTCTTCTTCTTCTTTCATTTTTGGGGGTCCTGGGCTTGAACCCCGTGCTTCATGCCTGCAAGCCAGGTGCTCCGCACAGAGCTGCGTCCCATCCCCCCCGCTTCCCGGGTGCTTCCTTCCCTCCCGCTCTGCGGCCTGCTCCTGTGGGCCTAGAGCATGTCTGTGTCTCCCTGCCTGTTCCCCTCCCGCGGCCGCCGGGTTATGGCCACAGCAAGGCGGACCGGGAGCAAGCGCCACAGCTGAAGTCGTCTGAAAACGCCAACATCCAGCCCAACCCCGGGCTCATCCTCCGGGCGGAGCCCACTGTCACCAACATCCTCAAGGTGAGCACCGGCCCTGGCCCAGCGCCTCTTCCTCCTTGCTCCGGCTGCAGCTGCAGAAGCGGATCGCAGGCCCGGTGGTCCATGGTGGCTTCTCTGCCTAGCACAGTCAGCGGGGCTGGACCTCAGATGTGGGTGGGCTTTGGGGACAGCCTTCCGGCAGGAGTCAGCAAGTGCTGATTGGACTGCAGAACATGTGTGCCAGCTGTGTCTGGGGTCCTCAGAGTCCTCGATGTCGTCCTGCCCCCAGACCATGGACGCCGACCACTCCAAGTCCCCGGAGGGGCTGCTGGGCGTCCTGGGTCACATGCTGTCTGGGAAGAGCCTCGACCTGCTGCTGGCAGCTGCTGCCGCCACTGGGAAGCTGAAATCCTTCGCCCGGAAGTTCATCAAGTGAGGCTGGCTGAGCCCTGAGCTCTGGGGGGCCCAAGGCCCATCTGGGGGAGTCGGGAGGTTTGTGGCCCCAGCTCCCGCTCCTCCGCTGGGAAGGCCTGGAGTCATGGCGAGCTCAGGGATTTGAGCAGCGGGCCTCGAAGAGCCTGGTCACCAGTGGGGCTTTCAGACTCCGGCCTCTGTTAACCTGAATGTTTGTCTTTCTCTTTCGTATGGGGTGTTGAACCCAGGGTCTTCGCCCTCAGCTCCCTCCAGCCATTTTCTGTTTTGAGACAGGGTCTCCCGGTGTGGTTCAAGCTGGCCTAGGACTCCCTGTGCATCCCATGCTGGCCTTGAACTTGCAGTGATCCTCTGGCTTCAGCCCATCATGCTGGGATCACAGGCGTGGACCGCTGTACCTGCGGCTCACCTAGAATTTGACACCTAGGACATTGTTTCATTCTCTGAACCATCTCTAGGCTTTAGACATTGTGGCATTGGGCTGGGGATGTAGCTTAGCGGCACTGTACCTGGTTCGCAAGTGAAAGATCCTGAATTTGATCCCCCGTCTCATACACACAAAGAAAAAAGACAAAAGAAATCATGGATTTGGAACTCTTACAGTGACCCTGTTCATCTTACGTGTAATCTGTGAGTTAACTGTCTCCATTTCTCCCACAGCCTGAACGAGTTCACAACGCACGGGCCTGGAGAGAGCAGTAAGTTGGCATGGCGGCAGGCACGCGGTGTGCAGGCGGAGGGCCCGTGCTCTTCCCGGGTGTGATGCTAGGTCCTCCCAGCCCAGACCGACCCGCGGGGCAGGCATCACTGGGAAGGGACTCTGTCCTCCTCACACGGGGGCCCTTCATCTCATGTGTATTGTCAAGAAAGAAGGTTCTAGAAGCCTTGGAACCGGGAAGGGATGATGTTCTGATTGAGACTCAAGAAAAGGATTCTGAGCCTCAGGCTTTGAAGGCACCCATGGCCCTGACCTTCCTCAAACCCGTCCCCTCCCGGCCTGGCTGCCAGGCTGCCTGGCTGAGGTCACCCTGTACCCCCACAGCCAAAACGGCCTCGGTGCGGGCCTTGCTCTTCGACATCTCCTTCCTCATGCTCTGCCACGTGGCCCAGACCTATGGCTCGGAGGTGAGGCAGGAGCGGGGCTGACTCCGGGGTACCACACAGGTAGGCAGAGGCAGAGGTGGCCGGCGATGCTCACACCACCCACAGCCTGACAGTCCCCAGGACCAGGTGGGTGCCAGGCTCAGTATAGTGCCCAACTTTGGGAGTTGCGGATGCCCCCAGTCAGGGCCCAAAGGGTCTGTGCAACCTGCACAGTGGCCACAAGGTGGCAGCAGAGCAGCGGTCAGCCTCCCCGGAGCAGACTGCCCAGCGCTGTGGCGGGAACCGTGCGAGGCTGGCACCGGCAGGCGCTACCCACTGCACTCTCCCCGCCGTGCAGGTGATCCTGTCCGAGTCCAGCTCGGGCGCGGAGGTGCCCTTCTTCGAGACCTGGATGCAGACCTGCATGCCGGAGGAGGGCAAGATCCTGAACCCCGACCACCCCTGCTTCCGGCCCGACTCTACCAAAGTGGAGTCCCTGGTGGCCCTGCTCAACAACTCCTCGGAGATGAAGCTGGTGTGAGTGGTGGGCGGCAGGCGGCGGGGCCAGGCCTCTCCGTGCCCACGCGTGTGCCCTGTGGTGACTTCCCTCCCCCCAGGCAGATGAAGTGGCACGAAGCCTGCCTCAGCATCTCAGCGGCCATCCTGGAGATCCTCAACGCCTGGGAGAATGGTGTGCTGGCCTTCGAGTCCATCCAGGTAGTGACCAGTGTGCCCAGCACACCTCCAGGCGTGGTCATCCTGGCATTCGGGAGGCTGAGGCAGGAGGATGAAGAATTTGGGCCAGCCTGGACCCCACAGTGGGTTTAAGGCCACCGGAACTACATAGGGAGGCCCTGTCTCTAGAGAGACAACAGAATTTTGAAAACCCAGGAAGTAAAGCACAGGAAACCCCTCCAGAGCTCAGGGTTTGGGACTCGTGTGCAGAAGGCCGGACTCCGCCGGCCACCCTCGAGTGGGGACGTGGTGGCCGCGACGGGGAGATTGACCCAGCCCCCTCCCTCCCAGAAAATCACCGATAACATCAAGGGCAAGGTGTGCAGCCTGGCCGTGTGCGCCGTGGCCTGGCTCGTGGCCCACGTGCGGATGCTGGGCCTGGATGAGCGCGAGAAGTCGCTGCAGATGATCCGGCAGCTGGCCGGGCCGCTGTACAGCGAGAACACGCTGCAGTTCTACAACGAGAGGTGCGTGCGCGGCCGTGTCCTGCCTCCCCTGCGCTCGGCTCCGGCCTCCTATTTCTGCACGGCTCAGAGAGCCTCGCCCAGCAGGCTGAGGGAGAGCTTCCCACCCTCCGGCCGCCCGCACCTCTGGGTGCTGGGACCGCAGGTGGCAGAGCGCATTCGGCCCTCAGGCTGGAGTCTCGGAGAAGTGGCTGTGGCCGGCACGGAGGCCGCCCTGTCCCTGTCGCGGACTCCGACCCACCTGTGGGGTGCACAGCCCGCCCTGGCCTGCTGCCCGCTGCCCGCGCTGGCTCTGGGGTCCCCGGTGGCTTACACGATGTGGAGTTTTCCAGTGTGGCGGGGGAGAGAGAAGAAATTACCGTGGTAACCGTGCCCAGGCGGTGAGGGAGGGGTGCGGACCCCGCTGGGAGAGCGGCCACAGGTCCTTTCCCCCGCCACGCGCTCGGATGTGCGGAGTTAGGCAATCTCTGTCTTTTGTGACTAAGTTATTTCACTCCGCATAATTTCCTCAAAATTCAGCCCTGTGCCAGCATGTGACAGGAATTCCTTTCTGCAGTGAATAATGCTCCTTGGTGGGCAGACCACACCTCCGCTATCTGCGCCCCTCTGGGCACGCTTGGGCTGTTCCCAGTCCTGGCTCCTGTGACAGGCGCTGGGGGGACCTGACTGTCGCTAGTGTCGGGCGGAGCTCGCCAGGTGGCCGTTGTGGGAAGCAGCTCATGTGGGAGGCCTAGGGCAGCCAGGGAGACCCTGTCTGTCTTCCCTTGGTAGCTTTTGTTTGTTTTGGGCTTTTTGAGACAAGGTCTCCATGTAGTCAGGCTGGCCTTGAACCCCTGGCATTCCTCCTGCCTCAGGCTCCTGGTGGTTACAGACATGTGCCACCATGCCTGGCCCCTGCTCCTTCCTTTTCCCCTTGACCCTGTGGCCTCCGGAGCCGAGGAACCCCTGCTGTGCTCTCGTACCCCCGGGGCTCAGGACAGTGAGAAATTGTGGCCCTGGGGCAGGTGCAGGGCGCCTTCCCAGCCGCTGGCCGCACCCCAGTGGGCCCAGGACGGGGGTGTTCCTGGACGCCCGTCTGTGCGCCTGCCCGGCACCCAAGGCCGGGAAGAGCCCCCGGGGCGGCCCCAGGCCTCTCCTGGAAGTCACAGTGTACTCTGGGAGGAGGCCAAGCTGGGCGGACGTGGGGGGCGGGGCCGGGGATTCTTTTCCTCCTGGGAGTTGGCCAGCATCGCTGGGACAGACAAACGGTGGGGGAGGGGCACGGAGGAGCGGGATCCCTGGGCCCAGCCCGGACCCCAGCTTTCCCTGCGGCCCCTGCGCTGGGCGGCACTCCCGTCGCCAGGCCAGGGAGGAAGCCTGTGGCCTGTGCCCGCAGGGTCGTGATTATGAACTCCATCCTGGAGCACATGTGCGCCGACGTGCTGCAGCAGACGGCCACGCAGATCAAGTTCCCGTCGGCGGGCGCGGACGCCATGCCCTACTGGAACCTGCTGCCCCCGAAGCGCCCCGTCAAGGAGGTGCTGACGGGCGTGTTCGCCGAGGTGCTGGACAAGGGCTGGGTGGACAGCCGCTCCATCCACGTCCTCGACACCCTCCTGCACATGGGCGGCGTCTACTGGTTCTGCAACAACCTGCTGAAGGTGGGCGGCGGGGCGGAGGGGCGCCCGGGTCCCTGGCCGGGCTGCCCGGCGCCCTCACCGCAGTCCCGCCGCCCGCCAGGAGCTGCTGAAGGAGACGCGCAAGGAGCACGCGCTGCGGGCCGTGGAGCTGCTCTACTCCATCTTCTGCCTGGACATGCAGCAAGTGACGCTGGCGCTGCTGGGCCACATCCTGCCCGGCCTGCTCACCGACTCCTCCAAGTGGCACAGCCTCATGGACCCCCCAGGCACCGCGTTGGCCAAGTAGGGTTCTCCCCCGGCGCCCACTGCCTCTGCCCGCCTGGTTGTGTCCAGAAAGCTGGGCGCGTGGAGCCGCTCACGGTGCCGCTTCCTGACCCTCTGCCAGGCTGGCTGTGTGGTGCGCCCTGAGCTCCTACTCTTCCCACAAGGGACAGGCGTCTTCCCGCCAGAAGAAGCGACACCGGGAAGATATTGAGGTGGGGCCTGTGTTCGCAGGGCCGAGGGGTGGCTGTGTGGGAGGGACCCTGACAGCTCCGGGTGACAGTCCTGTCCGCTCCCTCCTGGCCTCCGGTGATGGCAGCTGCAGGCTGCGGGCAACCGGGCTGCCCCGTAGCACTGTAGTACACACCTGTACTCCCCGCTGCCTGGGAGGCTGAGGCAGGAAGATTGCAAGTTCAGGCCAGTTTAGCAGGTCGCAATATAAAAAGGGCTGGGGCCCCGGGTAATCTAGCTCAGTTCTGGCACCTGCCTCACATGCGCTAGGTCCTGAGTTCGATCCCCGATACCACACACCACAGTGCCGGGCGTGGTGGCTCACGCCTGTCATCCCAGCACTCGGGAGGCAGAGGCAGGAGGATTGCTGAGCTCGAGGCTTGCCTGGGCTACATAGTGAGCTCGGGGCCAGCCTGAACTACAAAGCGAGATCCTGTCTCAAAAAACAAAACAATAACAAAAAAATGGGGGTGTTCTGGGGCTGACTTAGTGGCAGAGCACTCGCTCAGCAAGCGTGAGGTCCCCGCTCCACCCAGCGCCACACACGTGAAACCGCACCTGAGCCCCCGTCCTCTCCCTGCTCCCGGCGACCTGGCACACGGGCACCAGCCCACGACTCTCTCCCGCCAGGATTACATCAGCCTCTTCCCCCTGGACGACACCCAGCCTTCGAAGCTCATGCGGCTGCTGAGCTCCAACGAGGACGACGCCAACATCCTGTCGAGTCCCAGTAAGCGAGCGGCTGTGGCCTCTGCCCTGGGTCTCCACACCCGGCCCGGCCTGGCCCGGCCCGGCCCGGCCATGGTGCCTTTGCCGGCTGCGCCCCCTTGGGTTGGGGCTGCAGTCACGGACCCGAGGAGTGGGGGCTCTGGTGCTTGGGCCCCCCACTCCTCACGGGCCGCAGGGACGCGGTGTCCGAGTGACCTGCTGCTCAGCACAGCCTGTGCCCTGAGTCACCAGCCCGGCCTCCCTCCCTCCCTCCTTCCTTCCTTCCTTCCTTCCCCAAGACGGCTCTGTGCCCGAGCAGGCCCGGCTCCCGTGCGCCACTTCCGCCAGAGCCCTGTCCCCGCTCTGGAGTTGCCCTGTGCCTGGAGCTCTCTCCTGTGCCCACAGGTCTCTCTGGGGCCTGCTGGGGGCTCGGGCGGCCGCACCCCTGAGTTGACGTGTAAGAGACGTTTCAGGGGACGTAGAGGCCTCACCGTGTCGGCTCCGGGACCAGAGAGGGGCTGTGGACCAGCCTCTCCCTGGGCTCCACGTGCACCCCAGTGGTGGGCAAGGCGAGGTCCCCAACGTAGGCTGGAGCCATGTCCCCTCCTGCCCACAGCTGACCGCTCCATGAACAGCTCCCTGTCGGCCTCCCAGCTGCACACGGTCAACATGAGGGACCCTCTGAACCGAGTCCTGGGTGAGCCCCTCCTGCCCCGATCCCTGGTCAGCCGCGGGGTCTTCTCCCAGCACCGCACCCTCTGCAGAGCCGCTGTAGCTAGTCCCCAGCTGCCCTTGCTGCAGGCTTTTCAAGCTCCCATTTGGAGGCTACTGCTTTCTCTCTCTTTTGTTTCTTGTTATTTTGTTTTTTTTGAGACAGGGTCCTGCTTTGTAAAAGTTGAGGCTGGCCCTGAGCTCACTATGTAGCCCAGGCAAGCCTCGAACTCAGCAATGCTCCTGCCTCTGCCTCCCGAGTGCTGGGATGACAGGCGTTGTTTGTTTTGTTTTTTGAGACAAAGTCTTTCCGTGTAGTCCTGGCTGGCCTCGAACTCACGGCTGTGCTCCTGCCTCAGCCTCCCAAGTGCTGGAGCCAGGTGTGCCCGGGTCCCGGGCAGCCCCTCACACAGCCCCTCGCCCCCAGCCAACCTGTTCCTGCTCGTCGCCTCCATCCTGGGCTCGCGCACGGCCGGCCCGCACACGCAGTTCGTGCAGTGGTTCCTGGAGGAGTGCGTGGACTGCCTGGAGCAGGGCGGCCGCGGCAGCATCCTGCAGTTCATGCCCTTCACCACGGTGAGCGCAGTGCCGGGCGGGCGCCGGGCGGGCGCCGGGCGCGAGGCCGTCCCCAGTCTCTGCCACCCTCGTGCCGTGTGGCAGGTGTCGGAGCTGGTGAAGGTGTCCGCCATGTCCAGCCCCAAGGTGGTCCTGGCCGTCACGGACCTCAGCCTGCCCCTGGGCCGCCAGGTGGCTGCCAAAGCCATCGCCGCCCTCTGAGGCCTCGGAGTGGCCACACAGCCGTGCGGGGACAGTGAGGGAGGATGGGCCGTCGGCACCACGCCGCGGGACGCTGGCCCTTTCCAGCGCCAGAGAGCTTGGCTGTCCCCGGCCCCGGGAGGGTCCCTGCTGGGACCTAAGGGTGCCACGGCTGCCCGGTGCGTGCACACGCTCGTCGTGGCCTGGGATGCCATGGGAACTGCACCCCACTCATTTGTGAACAAATAAAGGCCTTTGGCTCCTCAGTGACGCGAGCGGCTCCCACACATTCCGCAGGGCCTGGGTGAGGAGGAAGAGGCTTGTGCCTTCCAGGGCGGGGATCGTGGGCCACACCCACCGCTGTGCCCAGTTCCAGACAGTGCCCGTTCTGCGCCCTGCCCGCCTGGCTGGGGTGACTGTTGAACCCCGTGTCCCTGCTGCGCTGCACAGACTGAGCCAGCGGTGGGGCCCGTGCTGGGGCTCAGGGCCTTGGAGGCGCACCGGTGCCCACAGGGGGACCCGGCCCCCGACGGCCCCGGCCTCCCGCCGGACCTGCGCGCTGCCCCTTCAGCTGGAGCACAGGGGCGCACAGGTGAGAGGGAGCCCCGAGCTGAGAGCGGCCACGTCCGGCTGGCCCTCGCCCTGCCCGGCAGCTCTGCAGGCACACGTACCTGCCGGGCCAGTGGGCCGGCCTGGACCCCACTAGGTCCCCTCCGCCCCGTGGTGCCGTGACCAGGGTGGGGCCCGGGAGCACCTCTCTCCGCGTGTCCCCAGCTGAGAGGGGGTGTGTGGAGCCAGGGCCTGCGCCCCCTTCCCTGCCCAGAGCCACAGAGAAGGACACTGAGGATAGACCGACTTTATTATCTCTGACTTGTCACAGTGAGAAGGCCGGGGCTCCCCCACCCCCATCTCTCCCTCCTCCATCCCCTTCTCTGCGGGCTCCAGAGAACCCCCTGAGGGTCAGGGCAGCACCCTCTAATGCAGGTGTCTGTACTTGCCCCCAAAACCAGAAAAACTAACTCCCCCAGGGCCCAGCCCGCCAGCTCCGGGGCTTCTTGGGGCCCTGGAGACCTGTGAGGTGGGCGGGGCCGGGCAGACGGGACGGGACAGGACCCAGCTTCCACTGGGAACACTGCTGTTTAAATATTAAACAGGGATGTCGCCTCCCACGTGGGAGGCCGCCTGATGTGCCTGGCCCACCGCAGGGCACAGCTCTGGGCCAGTGGAGGGCCCCTGTGCCCAGCGTGGAGCAGGCGGGCGGCTCGGGAATAAATACCTGGTATTTACCGATCTGCCTCCTGCTCAGGAGGGCAGACCTCCTCTTCCCGCTGCAGGCAGGAGAAGGGAACTCGGACCGAGGGAAGGACCCGGGGTCGGGCTGGGTCTGCCTTCCCGGAGTTTAAATAGGAGGGTTAAATAGTCATAAATATTAAATAGAGATAAATACGCGGTGGGCGCGGAGCTCAGGGCCCGCCAAGGTGGCGCAGGGCCCGGTAGGCCAGCTCCAGGAAACGCTGCAGCTGTGAGGCCACCAGCACCCCTCCCGCCTGGCGCTGGAAGGCAGAGGTGAAGGTGGGCACGGTGCCCTCGGTGGGCTGCACAGCTGGGGCCACTCCCAAGCCTTCCATCTGCAGAGAAAGACAGGTCAGGCGTGCGCTGTGCAGGGAGGAGGTGGGTATCCGCGGCGCCCGGGGCTCACCTGCTGCCAGACGGTGGTGGCAAAGTCAGCGACGTCCAGCTGCAGCGTGTCCACAGTGGGGGACAGTTCTTGGGAGATGCCCGCCAGCGCCTGCAGGAGGCCCCGGTAGAGGACCAGGCCGGCCTGGAGCTGGCGCAGGCAGCGGGTCTGGAGAGGACAGGGGGGCGGGTTGGTGCTGTGCGCCGGCCGGGGATGCTGCCCCCTCCTGCCCGCCCTCCGGCTCTCACCAACTGTAGGTCCTGGCTGGAGCAGTCCCTCAGGGGGACCCACGGGATGCCCAGGGAATGGCCCAGCAGCACCAGCTCCTCGGGGTGGCACAGCTTGTGGGCGGCACACTGGGGTGGACAGGTGGGGCATGTCAGCCTCAGGGCTTCGGAGCCCGTTCCCACAGCACCGGCCTCCACGCCAGCAGTGCCCATACAGCATGCGCACCCACGTGCCCTGCCCCCTCCCCGCCCACCACTCGCCCCCTCCTGGGCACCTCCCCGTCTTCCCCTCTCACCCCAGCTCTCCACACTCACCAGCCTCTCCTGGACTTCCGCAGCCTGGGCGTGGACCTTCCGTGCCTGCTCGGAGCCCTTGAGCACAAAGCTGCGGGGAAGGGCCGGGGTGGAGAGCCCGGTGGGCTCCAGGGCCGCGGCCTCCTGTCCTGGCCAGAGCGCGCTGTGCCACAGCAGCAGCAGGGCTGCAAACAGACAGAACACGCTGCCACCCCGCGGGTCCCCCTGAGATCTGCATGGGCCGGCCCCGCACCCCACACCTAGCCCAGCGCGAAGGTGGCCCACTCACGCATCAGCCTGGGGAGGCTCTGGGCAGTGGCGGGGGCCATGGGGCTGTGGGGCGCGGGGCTGCCAGCTGTGGCTGTCAGACGACTCGGAGGACCTTTATAGGGAACCCATAGAGGCCCGGGAGGAAATTACCTGGGGCTACAACAAAGGCTTAGTAATAATTTCCCAGGAGTTATGCAAATTTGTTGGTGATCAGGATAACGCGGCGGGGGGGGGGGGTGATTGGGACACAAAGCTGTTTGCGAAAGTTTTGTGAAATTGTGGAATCTCTGATCGCTTTTGACGTCCGGGCCCCCAAGCTCTCTTCCTCCACTCGGCCCCACCCAGGGCTGAGCTACCACGGGGATTTGACCAGAAACTGACAAAGCAAAGATAAGTCCTGGCGGCTGGAGGGGAGGCCGAGGCCGAGGCCGATCGCGGGTCCTCTGGCGGGGACCCCGCCCCATCCCCCGGTGGGCACCCCAGGCACCTCCTCTAGCCTCTCTGGGATTCCCAAGTCACTGCACCCTAAGTCAGACTCTAGGGGTGAGGAAGCTACTCGCCTCTCTGCTCTGCCCCCGAAACTCCCTGGGTCCTCTTGCCCCTGTGGGCCAGGGCCCCACAGCAGGACGCTGGGTCTTCCCACACTCGGAGGGGCACCACGGCCCCTTCCAGGCCATCCTGTCCCAAGCCGATTAGCTGGGAACTCCCCAACAACCCCCATGACTCACGCCCTTAAGCCCCCGGAATCCAGGCAGAGGCCTGAGGAAACCGGATGTTGGTCCTGCATGAATCAAGACCCTCCAGGGCCTTGGGTCACCTGACCCAGCCCTTCCATCTCTTGGCACACTCGCCCTGGCACACACCAGGAACAGCTTCCCAGCTTTAGAATGGGGGGCTGGGACCCAACCCAACCCTGGCCCAGGGAAGTGGCCTCCAGCCGGGGTGTCCGCTGCCCAGAAGTAGACCGGGCTGGGCTGCGAAGGGGGAGCCTGCCTGGTCCCTGTGCGCTGGAACCCTGCGGGGTTAGCGCTGGAGCGGCCTTGGCGGCCTGTCCAGCCTGAGGCCGCCCAAAGTCTCGGACGCAGAGCCGGTTCTCAACGTAGGCGCCGCCGCGGTCCTGAGTTCTGAGCACTCAGCGTTGCCCGGTGGAACTGTCTGCACCCAGCTGTCACCCTCTGAACTCAACCTGGCACCCCTCTGTGCCAAGCAGAGGCCCAGGCCGGAGGGAATCTGGGGCTGAGGTGCCCCCTGGTGGCCACACGTCCCCTGGGGTGGTGTCGGCACCTCTCCCTCTTATTCTGCCATCTGGTCCCTTTGAGTTTGCAAACTGACTGACTATTACAAAGTTACCCCCAAAACAAAAAAATCTGGGTCTCCCGTGCTCCTGTCCCTGCAATGGGGTCATCAGCTCCGTGACCTCTGCGGGCAGTGTCCGAGGTGCCCGAGGCCCCTGCATAGACGGCACGGCGTTCACGGGGGCCTGCGTCCCGGCACACTGCCCCACTCCGGGAAGCTCAGTGCCTCAGCCATGTTTCCAGGGAAACGGCGGTGACACGGGGACGGCAGGCCACACGCGTCCAGGACAGACAGCCGCTGCTCCCGAACCGCTTCAGCCTGAGCTCCCGTGGTGTGGCGCTCTGGGCTGGAGCTCGCAAGCTCACCGCGAGGTGGCAAGAGCTCGGTCACAACGTCCCAGCCTGCGGGCAGCTATGACAAATACGCGCGGGAGCCTGGCACAGTGATGGACGTCTGTAACTCAGCACTCTGGGAGGCTGAGGCAGGAGGACTGCAAGGTTGAGCCTAGTGTAGGTAAGCTAGTGACTTGGCAAGACCCTGCTGCAAAATGAGAAAATTATGCAGTCAGCACAAAGGCCCTATGTTCAAGCCTCAGTCACACACACACACACACACACACACACACACACGCACGCACGCACGCACACACACGTGGGTACACACACAGTAAATGAGTTCTACCTGGATATTGATGTTTGAATGTAAAATGCTTTTGCATAAAATATTAAGTTTTTTCTTTACTATTTAAAAATACTGAAGGCCGCCCTTGCTCAGGGTATGTAAGCCTCGACCCGAGGCTTGGCCAGTCCGCCCTGCTCAAAGGCTTAGCTGAGAAGCAGAGTTCTTGTTTCTGTGAGACGAGGGCTCATTTCATAGCGGGCTTGGGCTCAGCGCTCTCCTGCCTCCGCGTGTCCAGTGCAGGGATCACGGGTGTGTGGAAGAGCAGAACTCTCGGCCCCAGAGCACACATTTCCACGGTGACCAGTGACAGCGAATGAGCGTCCCTGTGGCTGCCGGAGCCCAGCGGGGAGCGGGATGCCGCGTGGGGTGGAGGCTGCCGGCCCGGTGCAGTCACCAGCGCAGGGTGGCCGGGCGGCGCCCACTCAGCAGCGCGCAGCAGGGGCTCCTCCAGCTCCGGCGGGCGTCCTCCCTGGCCGAGGCTGCTCCCCACCTGGAGCCGGACCTGCCCTTCTCAGACTCCCAAGTCCAGGTTCACTTCAGGGCCGGGCCGGGCTGACCCTGTGCCTGCATCTGGGCAGGAGAGGGCCCGGCTCTGCCCGGCACCCAAGGGCCCTGGTCCGAGGGACCGAAGCGTGGCCATCCCCTTGTCACCTGCAGCCCCGGGCAGCGCGGAGGGACCCAGAAGATGCACAGGGCTTTGGAGAACGCTTTATTGTTTAAAAATCCGAACTGAGGCTTCGAAAAACACTCCACTGATAGACAGCAGATGCCTGCTCGGGCTCCTCCGGGCTGGCGGGCCGCGGGCACGCGTCAGCCGCGCTGTCCGAGAGCTGAGTGAGGTGCGCGATGGCCGACTCCGCGCCATGCAGCCTGCGAGCCGCGTGGGGGCGCGCGGGGGGGTGCGGGCAGCCGCGGCCCTGCTGCTCACGGGAAGCTGTCATCGTCATCCTCCGCCATCTCCTTGGCGAACTCCAGGTCCTGCTGCTCGCGCTCCCGCCGCTCCTGGGAGAGGGAGGTGGTGTCCGGCCGCCCGGCACCGCCCGCCCTGTCCGCACGGGGGCGCCCGAGAGCCACTCACCTCTGCGGACTCCAGGTCCTTGTTGTAGGATTTGGGGGGAAACCGCATGGCCTGCGGACGGGGGGAGCCTGCCATCAGCGCACTGCCCCCAGGCCCCTAGAGCCGGGGGAGCAGGGCTGGCATGGAATCCGGCTCGCGCTACGGCAGCCAAGGCCAGGGAAAATGCCCCAGCGCTCGGCAGCAAGGGCACAGGTGCGGGCGCCGGGCCGGCGAGGGCGCCGCACCTTGACCGACATGTTGTGGATGTCCAGGCAGAAGGAGATGCGCTGGTGGAAGGCCAGCTGCGGCTCCCGCGTGGAGTAGATGTCGGTCATCTCCTTGGACTGCACGTAGCCCTTCTCGTGGTTGATGCTGGCCTCGATGACGCCGTCGCGGATGGCCTGCGGGCCCGGGGGGCGGTCACCGGCCGGCTCCTCCGCCCATGGCCCTGTCCCACGGGCTTGCATGTTCACTCGCAACCCCTCTCGGGCGACCCGGCCTCACGGCCACTGGCCGTGTCCCTGGGAGACTGCCCGCCTGCCCACGGCCCTGGCCACCTGCGCCCGGAGGGCACGCAGGCCTACCAGGCCTACCCGCCCAGCCCACCTTGGCAACGATGAACTCTGCGTCCTCAGGGCTGTCGAGCTGCAGCTTCTGCGCGATGTCGGCCAGCGAGACGCGGGAGTAGGAGAGGCTGATCATGCGCACGCCTGGGGGGCAGGGAAGGCGGTGGGCGCCGGGCCTCCCGCTGCGCGGCCCCGGATGGCGAGGGTGCGGGTGCGGGTGCAGACCTGTCTTAATCACGTTGTGCCGCAGCCTGATGATGAGCGTGTAGGTCCCGTCTGCCTGAAACTTCTCCCCGAACTGCTCCAGCACCTGGTTGAACTTGGCCAGGTTGCCCGTCCTGACAGCTGCGGGCAGCAGAGGTGAGGGCCGGAGGCGGGCACGCGACGCGCGGGCGGCGGAGAACGCGGCAGGGCCTTACCTTGCGTGAGCAGGAAGTAGGGCATGAGCGAGCGCTTGAGTGAGGGCTGGCGGAACTGCAGGCGGTCGGGGATCTCGCCCAGCAGCAGCTCCACCACGATCAGCAGCTTGTGCACCTGGGGACACGGCCCAGTGGGTGAGGGGCCCCTCGGAGCGGCCGACCTTGGCAGGGCTGATGGGCAGCATGGCACTGGCCACCCTGACAGGCCCGGCGAGCCCGTGAGGCTGTGGACACGAGGCCAGCCTTCCACGGACTGCCTTTGTGTGGTGCCGGGAACTGAGCCCAGCCGCCGCTGGCTTGAGCTGCCTCCCCAGACCTTCAGGTTGAATCTGAGACAGCGACTTGCTAGGCTGATAAACTGCCCCAATGGGGCCCAGGCTTGCGACCCTCCTGCCTCAGCCTGCAAATGGTGGACTCCAGTGTGCGCTGGGAAACGCCCCTGGAATGACCCACACTGAGAGCAGAAACTGGGGACACCGCAGAACTGAGGTGCTGTGGCACCTCAGGAGGCAGCAAAGCAAGGAGAGCCTAGGGCGCACAGGCATCAGAAGATCCAGCAGTGCCCCCTGCAGGGGCCGGCGAGGGGCCTGGCTGGCAGCCCACAGTACCCAGCAGTGGCAGAGGCTCGGGTAACACGAGGGCATGGGGACGCAGCAGATGACAGCCACTGGCAGTGGGGATACCAGACGTGACCCTGTAGGTCCCACCGGGCTGCAGAGGAGGAGGAAGTACTCAGGACTAAGGGTTCCCTATGGACGGACGGTCAGACGGACGGACCAGGGCCCAGCGTCCAGGCCTCTCTAGAGATACGGGAGGGGAGGAGCAGGGGTTCGGAAGAGTCGATCCCACGCTGAAGCTGGGTGTGGGGTGCATACCCGTGACCCCCGCTACCTGGGAGGCTAAGGCAGGAGGACCACAAGTTCAAGGGCAGCCTGGACAACTAAGTGAAGCCTCATTTCCAAATAACAAAATAAGAAAGGGCTGGAAATTAGCTCAGGGCAAAGGCCCTAGGTTCAATTCTCACCCACAAAGCTAGAAGGGTGCAAATAAAAACCAACAGTCCCCAAAAGCCAGATCACATGGTGAGGACAGCCCTGGGGTCTCAACACGTGATGTCTGGAGGCCAGGCCTCCACCAAGGTGACTTAGGTAAAAGGACACATGATGGTGGACTGCAGGGGTGTGTGTGTGTGTGTGTTGTGTGGTGTGACGCCTGCGGGAAGTGGCCCACAAGCCAGGCGAGGCGCGAAGCCGGCCGTGCACCCTGAGCTGTGACTTCTCTCTTGCAGCCAAAGTTGTCCAGCCCAGCAGCAGCCTGCTGAACTGGGACAGGTGGTGACACCGTGCGGATGCCGCTGGAGGGTAGGGGTCCAGGCCGTGACTGCACAGCCCTGGCCAGATGGGGTCGATGGGGCCAGGCAGAAGGGGTTGCCTGTGAGGGAGGCGGCACAAACCCCCGTGCAGAAGCTGGGCCCAGGTCCTGGGAGAGGAGCTGGCTTTCAGTGGGAACAAGGGACCGGATGGCTGAAGAGCTTACTGCCACGTGAGGGCACCAAAGTTGGCAGCATGCAGCTGAGCAGGGCTCTCACCAGCCCTCGCCCGGCTGGCGCTACCATCTGGGCTTCTAGCCTCCAGAGGTGAGGAAGTGAACTTCTTTTGGTTGGTATTGGTGATCAAATGCAGGGCACACTACCACCATGCCTGGCAGGGCTGAAACTTTTGATCTTCCTCCCTTAGCCCCCGACAGTCCTGGGATGACAGGCGTGTGCCACCACACTGCTGTAATGTTAGCAACGCTGGAGACTTTACAGTGACGCCTACAGCAAGCCAGCTGACCGTGCAGACAAACCCCATCCCTGGAAAGCCGCTTTCTGTGAAAATGTGCCCATCCTTCAAATACCAGTTCAAAGGTAAGACTGAGTCCTCACATGACTGCAGGGGCCAGCCATGTCTGCCCTCTGAGCCTCCAAGGAGGGACAAAAGGGGCTCGGGGACACGCCCGCCATCCACACGGGGTCCAATCCCTGGCTCCTGCACGCTGCGATTTTTTTCCAGACCTGAAACCCTTTCGGGCCAACAGTCCCGGTCTCTCCCCTCAGAGACCCCGCTTCCTGCCCCTCCCTGCCCCTCCCAGCGCCCCGCACGGCACCGGAAGCTCCCTCTGGGGTGAGAGCGCCTCCACGCCCGGGGTCCGGCTCTGCTCAGGGACTCGGGGCGCCCCGGCAGGCAGCGTGGGCTCGGGAGTATCCTGATCCTCCCCGGACAGCACTCAGAACCAGGGCGGCTGGGGCAGGGTGGGCGCGGGCAGCCCCGGCAGCGCGACAGGAAGCGGGGGGAGGGCGCTCACCGTCTGCTTGAAGCCCACGGCCGTGTGCTGCGGGGCCTTGCGCAGCGCGTTGGTCATCGTCCTGCGCGCCTCTGAGTACTCCAGCTGGATGGCTTTGATCCGCCCTGGAGGACGGAGTGGTGTCACTCGGGCCCCGCAAAACCAGACTGCTGGACAGACCCACGCTGGCAAACCTGCCTGGGAGTGGGGGGCCCATGCCTGTGACCCCAGCCCCAGGCTGGGGCAGGAGGACCGCCTCGAGTCTGAGGCCAGCCGGGACCACATGACACGTTCCTGTCTAAAAAGTCAAAATAAAAACAAGAGAGCGGACCTCCGCGGAGCCCGGCCCCCCGCCCAGGGCGCTGCTCACCTGTGTAGTACAGGTACCTGGCCCACTCGTTGTTGTTGGCCTGCTCGGGGAACACGGACTTAGACACCAGCTTCTCCGCCTGGTCGTACAGGCTGTAGTGCAGGTAGTTCCGCAGCAGCAGGTTCAGCAGCGTGGCCTGCCCGTCGGCGTCGTGCCGGAGCGTCGCTGTCCGCAGCCGCGCGTGCAGGAAGCTTTGGGGGGAGAGCAGGCTGTCACGGGCCTCGGGCACAGCTCCACTGCCTCTGCCTCTGTGCTCGGTTTCTCAAGTGACGCCGATGGCTCTGCTGGCTGCACATGCATCTCGGCTACCGACCGGCTGGGTCTCATCATGCTGCCAAGGCTGGCCTTGAACTTGACTCTCCCGTCTCAGCCTCCCAAGTGGCTGGGATTACAGGCATTTCCCATCATGCCCAACTTTGGGGTGCTCTGAAGGGTTCCAGCTCTGAAGGGACTCAGGGACAAGTGTGTACGAGGCATGGGAGACAGAAGCAGGAGAAAGACTGTGGTTCTCCCTTGTGAAAATGGAGCCACTGTTGCCAGGCGTGGTGGCACATATCCTTAGCAGGCTGAGGCAAGAGGGTTGCTACAAGTTCAGGGCCAGCCTGAACTACACTGTGAGACCGTCTCAAAAACAAAACAAAACAGAACAAAAGAAATAGAGCCCCTGCAGATTCTGAGCAGCGGCAAGGCATCCCCAGCCCGTCCTTCCATCCCTAAACCACGGCTCAGCGTCCCTGGAGGTGGGTGAAGGGAGCTGGAGGACCACTCCCTGTAGCCACTGAGCAGCCACAGCATCCCGTGGCCCCAAAGCCGGAGCCCAGCCGCACCTGCGCACCACGTCCAGCTTGCCCAGGAACTCGTAGACACGGGCGTGGTAATAGTAACACTTGGCGGCCACGAGGTCCAGGGCCCGGCGGTTCTGAGTGCTGATCCTCTGCATCAGGTCGTCGGAGATTTTCTGGGCCTGGGAAGGAGCCAAGCAGGAGGCGAGAGGTGAAAACCAGAGGGGCAAACGCACTGCTCTGCGAGCCAGCCAGGCCCTCGCACAGGTCCAGGGGCAGGAGCATTCACACGGGGTCCCAGTGGCCTACGCGGCACAACCCTGGGACGGAGAAGCAGGGGCCGCACGGTGCCGCCCACACTGAACGTCACTTAGCCACAGAAAGGGAGTTCGGACGGACACACCTGTGTTCACTAGAGCGGGGGCACGACTGCACTGCGACAGTCTTCCTGCACACGGTGTTTTATGAGACAGGAACAACGACCCTGCGAGGTGGGCACTGCAATCCCCCCTGCATGTGTGGCCAGGACAAAGGTGCCTGCAGTACAGCTGGGTGCAGCCCGAGTCCGTCTCTCACTGGCTCTTCCTGCCCCGAAGAACACCCGCTGGCATTCACGGGCCCCAGACCCCCGGTGAGAGCCGCACTCGGGTACCTCTTTGTAGCGCTTGCTGTTCATCAGGAAGATGACCACGAGCAGCTGGAGATAGGCTTCCACTTCCGGCAGCAGAGGCGCCGACGCGGCTTTCCCCGTGCGGGGACGAAACTGTAGGTCGGCTTCCGTGTCCATGGGCTACGAGAGGGCAGGGGACCGACCGGTCAAGGGGAACACGCGGAGCAACCACCGCGTTTCCGTTTGTATTTGCTAAGGGCTCGTGATGCGTCGCCATCTTGTCAGGTGCGGAGCAATACAGAAACGAAGACTACTGCCTCTTTCCTGAGGGAGGTGAGGCGGCCGGCCACGAGGCGGACACAGTAAAGGGCACAGGAGTGCCAGACACCGTTCGGAACACGCTGGGAGCACACAGGACTGTGCAAGAAATGCTCGGCTGGCATGGTGGTGCTTGCCTGCAATCCCAGCACTCAGGAGGCTGAGGCAGGAAGAGTGCCGTAAGCTGGAGGCCAGCCTGGGCTACACAGTGAGTTCAAGGCCAGCCTGAACTATACAATGAGATCTTGCCTCATAAAACCAAAAAAGCTTTAAAAATAACAAAGAAATCCTCTCCAAGGCAAGAGGAAACTACTATCCTTTTTCTTTTTTTGAGACAGGCTCTTGCTATATATATAGTCCAGGCCAGGCTCGAGCTCACCACAGTCCTCTCGCCTCAGCCTTCCACGTGCTAGAATTACAGGTGTGTGCCACACGCTTGGCTAAAACTTGGAGCCACTATAAATATTACCAAACAAGGTTTAAGCAAATAATCATGAAGATGAAATCAAGAATGAGACGAGGAAAAAAAACTTCTTTATTTTTGGTACCAAAAAGACTCAACTAAATCCCTGGCCCCAGAAAAAAATTTTTGTGTAAAAACAAAGGGAGTGTTGGGGGGCTGCCGTAGACAGAGACCCAGTTTCAACCTCCTCACTGCCACTGTGACAGGAGCCACGTTCAGTCAGCCCAGGAGAAAATCCCACTTGGTGAACTTGGGGATATGATGGGCAGAAACCATCCCAGGCGGCATCGGGAAGCAGCTCTTCACGGTGGGGCCTCCAGGGAGTCTTGGGGTTCTCCCACACCCTACAATTGCACAGGACTTTGGGGTGGTGCGGAAGGAAGTCTGGGAAGGCAGAGACCTGGAGCGTGGTGCATGAGGGGATTTCACGGCTCCACAGAACGAGGTCGCCCTAGGACAGGGCCCCTGCCACCACAGAACCCCGCCGGTGTCTGCCACGCGAGAAGCGCTGTTCTAGGAGTCTAGCACGCTCCTCCCACATCCGGATCCTCACCACACCCCACAACTGAGTCAGAGGAGGCACAGGACGCCATGTCACCCGCCACGTCCCACACGAACTCCCCGGGAGGATTTGGATTTAAATTCAGCTCTAGCACAAAAACCTGCGTCCTTAACCCGTGTGGTTGATGAGCATGATGAAGCTCCCTCCTAGACGCCCTCTTCGGGACAGCAGAGGTGTCAGGCGATCGGAGGACGGGCTGGAGATGGGCCTGGCTGGGGGTCCCCACTCCCTGGCTCGGGAAAGCAACACTACAAGGCAGGACAGCTCCCCTGTCACTGGGCAGGTGGGTGTTAGAAATGGATTGTTAGGGCCGGGCGTGGTGGTGCACACCGGTCATCCCAGCACTGGGGAGGCTGAGGCAGGAGGATCACTGTTGAGTTCGAGGCCAGCCTGGGCCACATACCAAGACCCTGTTTTAAAAAAACCAAAAATCGCCGGGCGTGGTGGCTCATGCCTGTCATCCCAGCACTCGGGAGGCAGAGGCAGGAGGATTGCTGAGTTCGAGGCTTGCCTGGGCTGCGTAGTGAGCTGAGGGCCAGCCTGAGATACAAAGCAAGACCCTGTCTCAAAACAAAACAAAACAAACAAACCAAAAATCATAACCAAAACAACACCACTACCAAAAAGAAAGAACGGAGTGCTCAGATGTCTTTACACACGCGGTGGCAGGTAACGGACAGGTCTCCGGCACAAAACCAGTCTGTCCCGGGCACCTGAGGCCTCTCACTCACCTCTTCGAGGAAGGACAGCAAGAAGTCTCGAGCGGTGCTGTTGGAGGTGAAGAAGCCATGCACCGCCTTGTAGAGAACATAGTGGTTGAGGCGCCGTGACGTGGAAGGCAGCATCCGCAGGGCCCGCAGCACAAATCTCGGCTCCTTCCCCGAGACAGCTTTCTCCAGCTGTTTCACGTGTTCCTTGATGTCTGTAGGACAGAGAAGAAAAAGACACATAATTATCTCCCACTCCTCCATGGCCCTCACCACTTCTGGACAGTATTTTTTTTTTTGAGACAGTGTAGTTGCTATGTGGTCCAGGCCAGCCCTGAGCTCACTATGTGGCCCAGGGCTGGCCTCGAACTTGCAGTGATCCTCCTGCCTCTGCCTCCCGAGTGCTGGGATGACAGGCGGGAGCCACCATGCCCGGCACTGTGGTATGTGGTATTGATGGCTGGTGGGTGTGAGTCTCCACGCCCAACATTGTATGTGGTTACCGGGATCGAACTCAGGGCCTTGCGCTTGCGAGGCAGGTGCCGGAACCACTGAGCAAACCTTCCGGCCCCCAGGGAGATTCTCAATGCTAGGTGCAGTGGCACAGGTCTGTAATCCCAGCAACTCGGGAGGCTGAGGTAGGAAGATCGCCATGAATTCTAGGTCTGCCTGAGCTACATAACAAGATTCTCTCTCAAAAAAAAAAGGGGGCGTGAGGGGCACAATAGGCAATTACATTGAATGATTTTATGGTTTCTCAGATATATAACCAAGAGACAAGTAAAAACAGTTGGGGTGGGGAATACGTGTACGTATACACACAAATGCGTGCATGTGCGTGCATGCACATGCATGCACACACAGACACACACACGGTAATGTGTCTCTGGCACTATATTATTTTAGGTAACAGGACCTTAATACTGCTCCTGTTGTCCAACTTTAGGCTGAGAGCTCCAAAGTCAATACTGTCACATCCTCAGAAGCTTCACCCACAAGCACAGCGCAGCTGCCTACGTCCGTACTTAGGGATGCTTCCTCACGCAGCTCGGGGAAGCCGGTGAGCACTCTGGCCCGACTCGCTGGAGAACCCTGCGAACAGCACCGGGGCCCTGGGGGACGCTCCCACTCTACGCACGCCCACTGCGGACAGGCCGCTCCGAGTGGGAGAAGTGAAACCAAGAGGAACGAGAGGACCAGGAAACAGAGCTGACAGAAAAGACACCGGCCAGACCCAGCAGATACGTGGAGCAGGTCGGAGGGGCGGGCTCGGAAAAGGCAGCGCCCGGATCAGCCCTGGACCCAGCTCCGGCCAGGGCGGGCGGAGAGCGGCGTCAGCCGCCGGGGCTCGGGCCCGGCTCGGGCTAGCGGGGCAAACCCAGCAGGCCGACCAGCCCCAGGGTCGCTGTCACCGGGATCGGGGGCGCCTCTGACCCGGGTACCTTACCCTCTAAGGTGACGGTGTCCAGCTCCCGCTGGGAGTGCTCCGCCGCCCCGGCCGTCTTTCCGTCTGCCTCCCCGGGGGTGCCGCTGCCGGTCGCTGCCTCCTCCTTCATCTCCACGTCCTGGGGGGCCGCGGGCGGGGGCGGTTCGAGTTCCCCTCCCCCGGGCGGCGGCTTCGCCTTGTCCGTGCCGCGGCGCCGCGCCGAGCCATCCTGCTTCATGGTGCCCGGAGTCGCGGCCTAGTCCGCGGGCCGAGGCCGGGGCCTCGCGTGAAGCCTTTCACCCGGAACCAGAAACTGAGCCCGGCCTGCACTGGAGCGCGGGCTCGCGGCGGCCGCACGATGACGGAGCAGCTGCAAACCCCTTCCCGGCGCGGGGCCTTCTGGGAAACGCCAGGCTCGGCGAGCCGCCGGCCGAGTCAGAAAAGGGAAAGAAATCAACGACCGATCTGCAGGGTGGAGGTGAGTCTTCCAGCTGGGAGGAGTCTAAACAGCACCTGTGGGGCTTTCTTTTTAAGCGCTTAAAGTGCGGCGCTTTCCTTTTATCTTTCTCTTGGGTACCTTTCTGCAATGTCCACGAGAGGTTCGTTTAGGCTCCAGCCTGGGCTACGAAGCAACCTGAGAGCGCCCCAGTGAGCTTGGAGGGGTAGGACCTGTCCGAAGGCGGAGAGGGTTGACGTCACGAGTTGTCGGCGGCTTTTGCACCTACGTAGACCCAATTTGCCACAAACTGGGTCCGTTTAAAATCCTCCTGGCTCCTGCTTAACGGCTCCCTGGTGCACCCAGCGTCAGGGAGGGACCCCCTCACTCTCACTCAGGGTTCCTTCCTCATTGTCCCGACTTTGCCGGAGTCAGAAACATGGAGCCAGGCTGTTGGGTTTAAAATAGAACCAGGGGCTGGGGGTTTAGCTCAGTGGCGCCACATTTACCACGCAAGCACAAGGTCCTGAGTTCGATCCCCAGTACCAAAAATATAAATAAACAGAACTGGAAAAGAAGAAGACCCCACGGCATCCATTTGGATTTTCGAAGTTGTTAGATTTTAGTTTAGGGTTGTGAATGAGGCATAGTATCTCTGCATCCTGGGAACACGAGTGGGGAAGAGCGTGTTTGTATACAACCACTGCAGTTTAATAAAACCAAGAGCTGGGCGTGGTGGTGCACACCTGTCACCCAGCACCCAGGAGGCTGAGCTGGGGAGATCACTGCACGCTCGAGGCCAACCTGAGCTACAGAGCGAGTTCAAGACTATCCTGGTCTACATAGTGAAACTGTCTCAAAAAACCAAAGTAAACCGGGCGTGGTGGCTCATGCCTGTAATCCCAGCACTTGGGAGGCAGAGACAGGCGGATCGCTGAGTTCGAGGCTTGCCTGGACTACATAGTGAGCTCAGAGCCAGCCCGAACTACAAAGCGAGACCCTGTCTCAAAAAAAAAAAAAAAAACAAAACAAAGTAAAATGAAGTAAATAAGGGCTGGGGATTTAGCTCAGTGATTCCAGTGTCTGCCTTGCAAGTGCAAGGTCACAAGTTCAATCCCCGATAACCATATACCACAGTGCCAGGCATGGTGGCTCATGCCCATCAGCAATCAGTAGCACACACCACAATGTCAGGCTCACCCCTGTAATCCCAACACTCAGGAGGCAGAGACAGGAAGATTCCTATGAGTTCGAGGCCAGCCTGGGCTACCAAGTGAGACCCTGTTTGAAGAAAAGAAAAGAAAAATGGCAAGCTGGATAGTGGATACTGTGTAGTTTAAGCAAGGGACAGAAAGTTTGACCAGAAACCCTGCCTGCCTGGTTTTCAAAGAACTTCCCCAGTCTGGGCATAGTAACAAGAGCCTGTAATCCCAGCAGTCTGGAAGGCTGAGGCAGGAGGACTGCAAATTTGAGTTCAACCTGGGACACTTGGCACAATGATGTCTCAAATACACAAACATGGACTGGGAAGACCCTGGGTTTGATCCTCAGGAAAAAAATTTTTTTAAAAACAACTTCTTAGTGGGGGCCGGAGGGTTAGCTCAGTGGTTCCAGCGCCTGCCTCGCAAGCGCAAGGTCCTGAGTTCGATCCCCAGTAACCACATACGATGCTGGGCGTGGAGGCTCACGCCCACCAACAATCAATACCGCATACCACAGTGCCGGGCGTGGTGGCTCACGCCTGTCATCCCAGCACTCGGGAGGCAGAGACAGGAGGATTGCTGAGTTCGAAGCTTGCCTGGGCTACATAGTGAGCTCAGAGCCAGCCTGAACTACAAAGCGAGACCCTGTCTCAAAAAAAAAAAAAAACCAAAAAAACAAAAAAACAACTTCTTAGTGATTGCACAGGGTAGGTAAAGAAAGTTCCTCAAGATAAACAACAAAAAATTGGGGCGCTGAATTTAGCTCAGTGGTTCCAGTGCCTGCCTAGCATGCGCAGGGGCCCTGGTTCGATCCCTGGTAACCACGTACAACAATACCGGGTGTGGTGGCTCATGCCCACCAGCAATCAGTACCAC
>PVIC010018174.1:0-31903 GCA_004025085.1 Thryonomys swinderianus
ATGAGCAGTACCAATAGCCAGTCATTTGACTTGTGAGGCCTCTGAAGATTCTGCAGTCACAGAAGGAGGACCCCACACTCCAATGAGTGGGGAGACATTTCTGCAAGTTTAGAGCCTTCGGGGGAAGGCTCAAGTTTATCTTCGAAGATCCTTGTAACCTTGATTTTGGGTACCAGTTCTTTCCTCAGATTTGCCATATAAGTTCTTTCCTCTCCTGGATTTGGCCTAGAGGTTTTATCTGGATTTAGCCATCTACATAATATCGCACTGATAGGAGGAGAATGTGCTGCGTGTCGGTTTTAGCATTGTTAGCTTCAGAAGGTGGTGGAAGGTCATTTTAAACACTGCCAGTGAGAATCTCTCACTTCCCCACTTTGCCTTAGCTTGAAGATGAGTGTGTGTTTATTTCTTATCCAGCATGATTGTCAGTAGCCATAGCAATCCTCACTCTTCAAAATTATATTCTCTTCTGCATATCAAAAATGTCAGGGTCGCTGCCTATCCTGCAACACCTTTGGCCATGTCCCGCATCCTGCCCACCGAGTTTGACAGTCTTAGCAAATGTATCACAGCACGCCCTGGGAGCTGTCCATGGCTCCGTCCCGTGGGTTCCATCCTCGGTGTGGCAGAAAGACCATCCTGATCATCTCTTTCCGAGGCCTCTTCTTGTACCGACTGTTTTAGGTTGCTTTTCTTGGAAATAGAGGCTAAATTGTTTGTCATGGATGTATAAGTCACTGAGAAATCAACTGAAAGAACAATTACAGAAATGAGGAAAATAAAACAGGAAGCAGAACTGAGAAAAAATAAGAAAGGTGGGATTTTGAATCTGCTGTGAAATCCATACAATGTTTCAACTTGGAAAAGGGCCAGGACTTTTCCGCTCACTTCAGAGTCAGTCCTTGGTGAAGACCTGAAGGCTGGGGTTGGTAATTGAGGACTGCAGCTCCTACTGGCCAAGACCTGTCCTTGAAAGACACGCCCACGTTCTATACCTCACAGAGCCTGTGTTCGGGAGCGTTAAAACCAGCACATCGAGTCTGACTGCAAACTATGTTTTTCTGAAAGTGCTTATTTTAAGTCAATAAATTTCACACCTAAAGTATAAAATGTTAGTGTGCATCCAGATGGATACTTAGCAATGAAGAAATTTTCCTGTGTGTGTGTGTGTGTGTGTGTGTGTGTGTGTGTGTGTGTGAATTTGCTTTTTCTTCATGGGTTTGCAACTGATCTCCTGTGAGGTTAGGGCTTATTCTCATCATGTGTCCAGAAATTTAGGCATTAAAGGCAAGCAAAATGAGGATATTAGGATTCTCCTGTGAAGTTAGCTGTCTCAGATGACAGGGTTCAGGATTCCTCAGTGATGCTCGACCAGATAGTTGAAAAGATGAACATGTAAAACTGCTTCAGCTGACAAAATAAAATCCACAGGGTTCCTCATTTGAACCCATGAATTTTCCCATATGGTCCTTTTACTTATAAATGATCTAACTTCTATGTAGCAAGTCCAATGAATCTGTTAAGTATAGGACTTAATTTGCCAGACTAAAAGACCAAATTTCTGAGCATTTGGCTCTTCAAACATTGCACATGGAAGAGAGATTCTATGTCCTAGTGGAAAGATTGACCCTTTGCCTTTGGCACTATTTTTACCTGCACCCCAGCAATTACGTTACCATATTCTTGATTGCACTTTCTTGGTGCATGTAGAAAAAGAACTCTTGAGGTTTTTTATGCTTAAAGTCGTTGAAAATATTACTTTCCAGTTTATATCTAGTCCCAGAATTTTAAGTTCTATTTTCTACATCATTTGCAAGAATATATGTGACGATTTAACTGCTTAAATTTGCCTGACATGGATCCTAAGTGTCTGATTCTCTATAGAAAGTAAGATATTTTTAATCAAACCTAAGAATCTTCAATAATTACATGTTTGTTCCCTTTTTGTTTGAGAATATTTTCTCTGTAGCTTTTGACAAGATGTTTAACAGTCAGTCTTCTTGGCTACAAATGTAGAATTTTTTTTGAGAGAGAGGGTCTTGTTTTGTAGTTCAGGCTGGCCCTGAGCTCACTATGTAGCCCAGGCAAGCCTCAAACTCAGCAGTCCTCCTGTCTCTGCCTCCCGAGTGCTGAGATTACAGGCATGACCCACTACGCCTGGCAAATGTAGAATTTTTTAAATAAATTAAGTAGAAAATAATTTAATTAAAAAGGTTTCTATTTTGCGAATTTTAGGAAATTTGTATGTAGAAATTGAAATTCATAGGTTAAAAAAATACATATCCAAAATGGCAGCAGGAATTGTGCTGCTAAAGCCTTTTTGAGATGAGTGAGAATGAACATTAAAATTCTTTTATCGACACTAGATTTTTGACTATCATTAATATCATCACACTTACTACTGGACTTGAGCACTACGTACTTGTGCTACCATAACACCAGGATGGAGTCTGTATGTTTCCTAATTTCTCCACTTTAATGGCTTCAGAATTAGGTATATAAGATTTTCACTCACAGTAGTCTGAAATCTGATTTTTTAAAAAAATCTCGTTCTTGGCTGGAGATTTAGCTCAGTGGTTCTGGCACCTGCCTCACAAGTGCAAGGTCCTGAGTTCGATCTCCGCTATGCACATACAATAATATGATATTGGGAGTGGCAACTAAGCCCACCAGCAATCAGTACCACAACCCACAATGCTGGGTGTGGTGGCTCATGCCTGTAATCCCAGCACTTGGGAGGCAGAGGCAGGAGGATTGCTGAACTCCAGGCTTGCTTGGGCTACATAGTGAGCTGAGGGCCAGCTTGAACTACAAAGTGAGACCCTGTCTCAAAAAAATAAATAAAATAAAATCTCATTCTTATGAATCTATGTAGTAATTATTTTAAAAATTCCTTAATACTGAGAAGGGATTGTAAAACACACGTTTTTCAGACAGCATGCTTGGTGAGGTTTGATTCAAATTGTCTTTCAAAAGTATCATGCGTTCATGATTGGCCTTTGTGCAATGTCATTGGATTAACCTGTTCAAGAGTTCATGCCTGAATGTAGTCTTAGAAGCTGGGGCCTAGAAGGGGATTGGTGTATGGTTTGTATGTCAGTGTCCCACAGAACCTCATGTGCTCACAGGTTTTAGATGTGGCTGAAAGTAGCATATGTGATTGACTCATGGTGTACCAGACCTAAGCGCATGAGGATTAAGAGCATGAGTGCTACCTGCTCTAGGTAGTTGGACTAAAATAAAAGGGGCAGAGAGATGCTGTTAAGGATTCTTGTTGCTTTCTCCACCTTCTGGTACTGTGCACCACCTCTGAAGGCCTGTCTGCCACCCCTCCCTGTGTAAGAGCCAGCTGGTTATGGCTTGACACCTCTATGAACTGTGAACCAAATAAACCTCTTTTAACATTGGGTGTTGGGTATTTTTTTTTTCTCAGCAACAAGAGAAAAGTAATGAACTCAGTGGATACCTGGAGGGAAGAGTCATTTCCACGGCTCCTTCCTTTGCTCTCTGATTCCGGGTTCCCATGATTTCTGCAGTTCTACTCTATAGTTACCACCTGCCATGGCATTTCTGCTTTGGAAACAACCAACTGTAGACTGAATTCTCTAAAACCAAAATAAGCTTTTTCTCATGTTTTATTTATTTATTTTTCATCTTAAAAATCAGCTATTTCACTTCAGAAAGTAGAAACTTGAGTAATACAAGGCTAGCCAGCCAGTTGTCAAATCCAGTGAATACCAAGGGAGTCTACAGGAATATTGGGAAAATGGCAGCCATACATAAATTGAAGATAATGAGCAATGTTTAAGAAAAAAAATAAAACTAGTGTTTAAGAAGAGACAAAAGGAAAATCAGTTTGAATAGTAAAAAGATGCATAAGGTATAGTTTGGGTCAGGAAAATTGGGAGCGCTAATAGGGACATAATGCAAAACTCTATTAACTCTGAAGGTGGTGAACTCTGAACTATGGGAAATACTAAACACTGAGATGTCTGAGATTTTACGCCAATTGTAAACTGTCAAGTTTCATGGGTGACACAGATTTACATTTGCTGATGGAAAACACAAGATTCAGGGAATAGACATGAAAGAAAATGTAATACCCACAGCAGCGACAGTCACCACAGTTATTAGAAACCCTCTGCCGATCCTCTGAGACCAGATGCCCACAGGACTACACAGAAAGGAAGAGGTGACCCATGTCTTTGTGCTGTGCTACATTACGGAAGAGAAATACTGTGTCTGAGGGAGCACAAGTATTTTCTATTTCACAGGAGGCTTCCTTTCTCTGGCTCTGTAGGGGGATATTCTTGTTTTATTAGAAATTAATAATGACGTCTGTTGCTCCAAAAGGAGACATTACTACTACCTGCTGAGGTTGTTCCAACAGTTTTGATAAGATGGTGCAAAGCAGAGACAAGTCACAGAGTGTCTGCTGGCAAAGGATTATGGGAGTGGGCCAGGAAAATCCATAAAGTGGGAAGTTTTTTGGTCAGTAACTCTTCTTTCATCCTTTCCTAAACTTACTGTGGAATTTGAAGGATGATTTAAGGATATCGTTCTTGAATAAAGTGAATGGGAGTTTAGAAGTCCTAGCAGACAAATTTAAGAGAGGAAAATGGCAGTTTCATGTTGGCTTTCAAAGAAAAGGGGCAGAGCTTCACAGAAATGAGTGTAGAAGAAAAATTCCACACCTACTTTTTTATTTAGATATACTCTTTACTGCATAACATTTGTATACAATGATATTCTTTTGCTATCTTACTCAATAAACACTTGTATTTCCTAATCCTGGAAAGGAAATGTCCTATTTTTTTTGAGACAGGATCTCACTTTGCAGTTCAGGCTGGCCCTGAGCTCACTATGTAGCCCAGGCAAGCCTCGAAATCAGCAATCCTCCTGCCTCTGCCTCCCGAGTGCTGGATTATAGGCATGAGCCACCACGCCAGGCCGAAATGTCCTAATTTTAACGGATTAAAAGATCACACAAAGAGGACATGACCCACATTAGAAGTTTTATAAATAATTCTGTTTTGAAAGTATGTAGACAGGTATGTTTCCATGGAACGAGATCAAAATAGCAGTCTAGGTCCACGTGTACAGCAAGGAAAGAATTGCCACGCATACACCCCCGAGTAACCGGCTGTGTGTACGCAGATCACAGCGCGGTAGCACGGAAAGGCAAAAGGGCTGAAGGAAAAGGAAGAAAGGGAAGAACCCTAGAGAGAGTCCCAACACAGCTCAGGCTTCCACTGTCTGCAGGGTCAGACCCCCTTACTTGTGGTGCCTTTCCTGTGACCAGACGCCTCCAACTCCAGGGACCCTGGTACTTTCACTTGCGTCTGTGATCTGCTATCTCCAGCATTAACCTCCTAAGCTAATCATAAGTATTCCCAGAGAAGCTCCAAGTCCACAGCTCACTCAAGGGAATGGAGGGGCTCGCTCAGCTCCTCTGTTTCTGACGGTATCAAGTATACGTTTCTAGACTACGTTATACTGATGTGTACATATAAATATATTCATATATTATAGAAATATAAAAGACTCACATTTACATAAATGCACTCATATATTATAAATAGAAGCATTCTAATTCTTCAGAAAATTGCTATCTAAGGCTTTAGTTATTCCACATATTCGTATATGTAAATATATATATATATGTGTATATAACATTTACGTGTATATAGCTACAATTTGATATTTTTTGAGACAGAGTCTCACATTGTAGCAATTTGATTTTTTTTATACTTAAAAGTTGTCTAGGTGGAAGCTAAATGCTGCACCGAAGAATCACTTCAACTGCAAATAGAATTTCCAAGTGAATCGTACCCACTCCTCGCTCACCCAACTCTTCCTTTACAAGAGGAAGTCAGGAAATCCAGACTGTCGATGAGTTTTGTCAGTGTTGTGGGTTTCGTTAGAAAAATGGTGAGTATAAATTTTCTCCAAGAATATTTACTCTCTGTGTCTGGAATGGGAGCTAAAGAAGCTAAAGAAGATATGCTGCCTGTTATTTTGGATTGAGTAGTGGTTTCATTTTCAGGTAAAGACGACGCTTCTTTCTTACAACTCGGATCTTTGTTTTCTTAGCTACTTGCCAAGGCACAGGCCAAAGCCAAAGCTCTTACTGCTTCTGCGATAGGGGTTTCTGGGGCTCTCTCCACTGTCCCTTTTGTGTAGATCACTCACACCCTTTTCTTCACTGATTTCTCTAGGATTTTTATCTTCTGTATTAAAAAAATACATCTTCTATAGACTCGTAGGCAAACTGCAAATATAATGGTCACATACCGATGAATATAAATCTTCAGCTTTTTATCCCTCCTAAAAGTTTGGGGACTCAAAATGTACATTTTTTTCAATAAGAAACTTTGCTGTTCTCTGTGCCCTTGTGTAGTTTAATTTGCTAATAACTGGCACCTGCTGTGAGAATACTAAGATTCTATGATAATCCAAAGATTTTTTGAAAAGTATTTCCTTTTTTCCTAATAACATTAATTCATGGAAGCAATAAAGTCTATACTCCCTCCTTTAGATTCCTTATGTGGTTATATTTACACTAGTAATAAGTAGATTTTTAGTATTAATAAATTCAAAATATTTTAAAATGTTAACTTTTCTTCTCATTGGATAGCATAATAATTTTAGTACCTATTTTACAAAATAAATTGCTTACGTTTATAATCTACATAAATCTTTTTCTATTTCCCATGCAATATGTTGATTGTATAATCCAGCTTGGTTTGAGAATGATGTTTTCAAATGTTATATTTTTACTCAACTATTATTATACTTTTACATTATCAACACCATGAATTAGCCTTTGAAAATTAATATTCCATATGGTAGTATTTGAATAAAATATAATGAAAAAGTTATTATAATGAATTTACTGGGACATAAGATGTGACAGGTTCAGACAAACATGCTGATTATACTTTAGGAAAGACTTATTTTTAATTTTTACAAATGAGAAGTAGAAACTCGAAGCTCTCAAGTAGGAGCCTGAAGCTCCACTGAGAAATTCCTTGGTATGGAAACCTGGTAACATACCTTTTCTAGCAACCAATCAACTTCAGCTATTAAGCACATTCCAACGTCAGCTTCACTGAATTTCTCTGGCTGGAGACCGCGGAGTGACAGGAAGTGACATCTGAGAGGACTCAATCCCTCAAGCAGGGAGTGAACACAAAAATATCTGGTAGGTGACATAATTTAATTGGTCCTGACCTTCTTGTCACCATAGCTTCTTTGTCTGTTCTCCAGGGTGTTTTCTTCTCAATATTTTTAACCTAAAATATACTCAGTTACAGTAAAAAGAAAGCATCTCTTTTAACGTTCCAGTTAGAGGCCTTATTTATTTTCCTTGAATTTAATGAAATATATTCCCCTTCCAACACCAGGTCCAAGGGAAAGCGGTGATGTTTCTAATTTTTTTTCTCTGCTACTTGTGTTTCAGGTACTTGCAACCAGGCCCATCTCTGTGAGGTCTAGCTACCTAGCTAGTAGTTGGTTTTGAAAAACATGTCATTTTGAGGATTGTTTAGCATCTTTATAGCCTGCGAAACTGTACACATTTAATGAGCATGCTGGAGACAATCATAGCTTTAAAAAACCAACGAAGAAATCACTAATAGTCAATATCCAGGAAAAATAAGAAACAGCAAGTCAGAGAGC
Source organism: Thryonomys swinderianus (assembly GCA_004025085.1). Lineage (NCBI taxonomy): Eukaryota > Metazoa > Chordata > Mammalia > Rodentia > Thryonomyidae > Thryonomys > Thryonomys swinderianus. The sequence continues at coordinate 7,681 of PVIC010018174.1, forward strand.
AGAAGTTTTGTCCTGGAAATGATGTAAACAGTGTGTGATTTACTTTAAAAACATGTACAATGCTTTAAAATATTTATTTATGCTTTTCATGCTTCGGTGGATGTTTATAACCAACCAGTTTATACAGAGTCAAAATCCTTTGTCTGAAAATAACTGTGAACATTAAGTTAAATAATTATAATAAAAAATAAGACTGAACTATACAAGTATGGAAAGAATACAGCTGTTGTGGTAAGCACACAGGTCCCTTTGTGAGGAAAGGGTGCACAGGTAGCCGAAGTACGAGCTGCGCTTTGACGCATTCCGAGTTCACCAGTCAATCAGTTTGCAAAACAGGGATGCCTGAAAGAACATTTGTGAAATTCTTGGAGTTTTTAATTTTTATGTTTAATTCACATTATCTTAATTGCACATGTAGTAATTTAGAACATGTATATAACAAATGATGACATCAGGACAGGTATATTTATAACTCCTTAAGCATTTACAAAATGATTAATTCATAATATTTGTACATATCAGGTGGTACGGTGTAATATTTCAGTAAATATATGTGTATTTATACTTATAGTATATATAATATACTATTATATTATATATATGTACATATAATGTGTATATATACTATGCACTATACAAATATATACTCTGCACTAATCAAACCTTAATATTTAGTTACTTCCCAAATAATCATTTCAAATTGTCACTCTGATTAGGAGTTTATTAGAATAGTGTATTTCTTTTCTTTTCTTTTTTCAGACAGCGTCTTGCTTTGTAGTTCAGGCTGGCACTGAGCTTACTATGTAGCCCAGACAAGCCTCGAAATCAGCAATCCTCCTGCCTCTGCCTCCTGAGTGCTGGGATTACAGGCATGAGCCACCACGCCTGGCACTGTGGTACATAGTACTGATTGCTGGTTGTTGTATTGTTGTATGTGGTTACCAGGGATCAAACCAGGGACCTTGCGCTTGCTAGGCAGGTGCCGGAACCACTGAGCTAAATCGCCACCCCTAGCACAGTGTTTCTAAACATGCTTTTTCATTGACCACTTTCCACAACCAATTGTTGCTTTTTAGAGCAGTCACAGCATCACAGACCGCTGACCTCGCAGACTTTCCCTGTGACCCAACACTTTCATTCATCCTTTTTTTTTCTTTTATTTTACCCTTTATTTATTTTTTTGGACTAATAAAGCTAAGACCCAATTGATCGATGAGACTTAATGAGGGTGGAGATAAATATACACCCAGGAACCATCACTGCAATGTCTGCCATAATTTTTTCCCACCAAGATGTTCTTTCCACTGCTATTTATGATCCTACTTGTGTGTGTGTGTGTGTGTGTGTGTGTGTGCGCGCACGTGCGTGCACGTGCAGGGCTCTGAATGCACGTTTGTGATGGAAACAGTGAAAAACAGGACTTTGCTAGTGTTTCCCTTGGTCTTCTCAGTCTGCACCACCCCCAGCTCACAAGGGACTTGACATGCAACTTCATGTAATAGTTTATTTATTTTTATTTTATTTATTTATTTATTTTTTTGAGACAGGGTCTTACTTTGTAGTTCAGGCTGGCCCTCAGCTCACTATGCAGCCCAGGCAAGCCTGGAACCCAGCAATCCTCCTGTCTCTGCCTCCCGAGTGCTGGGATGACAGGCGTGAGCCACCACACCCGACACTGTGGTATGTGGTATTGATTGCTGGTGGGCGTGAGTCACCACGCCCAGCATTGTATGTGGTCACCGGGATCGAACTCAGGTCCTTGCACTTGCGAGGCAGGCGCCGGAACCACTGAGCTAAATCTCCGGCCCTGTAATAGTTTATTTTTAAATTAACAAATTTGACTTCTATTGGCTCACACTTCCCCTACTCATGCTTTTATTCAGTGTAACAACACTACAACATTTTCAAAATAAAATAAGCAGCTCTTTCCTTCTGAGAAACTATTTTAATAGGTTTTAAATCTTTCTGAAGAAATTGATTTTCACAGCTACAGATGGAAAGTTGCAGAGTTTCTTAGTGAGAAACTTTTAGTTCACTGAAACTGATACTCCTTTAAAATATATTTCAGATATTGATGAATCCTCAATTTTATAACAAGAATGGTTAAGTATATACAAATATTTCATTTTCATTGTTAAAAAGCATTTGTTGAAGTTATTTAATTTCATTACATTCCTTAAAGTGGTATACAGATGGGCTCTAAAATGCTTACAGTTCTGTTTAGAAAATATCAGAAAATTTTCCTTAGTCACATAGAAGTTTTTCTTCATATTCATATCGTTTATAGCTTGAGAGTAAGAATGAAGGAGAAAGCTTCTATTGTAGTTCAGTTTAGTTGCAGCATGAATCTTCATATTTGAGATGATATAGGAATATATATATATATATATATATATATATATATATATATATATCTGAGAGAAAAGATTGCAAGAAGAGTGAATCAGGTTACAGGAAAGATTTCTTTCATTTTTATCATCTTCTCCATTTTTCTTTCTTATCATCTTTATGTTTAAAGTAGGTTTTACCTAACCCAAGGAAAAATAAAATTATTATATTTTTGTTATGGAAGAAAAAACCAAAAGAAGTCATTTTAGTACTTCAATCCTGATCCAAAAATATTTATACACTTTAGGATAGCAGATACTCATTCTGATTCATGAAAGATTCTCATTTATGTTCATGCCCTGTCTCTAATTTCATACATGTTTTAAAAACACAGTTAATGCTACAATATTTTAGATCACACAGTCATCTCAGGAACAATTTAGTGCATCAAAACTATTTAATTTTAGTAAATGTGCTGCCAAAGTGAGTGCATCAAAGCTATTTAAATCAAAAAGTAATTTTTTACCCTGTTAGAATGTGTGAAAAAAATCCCTTTGTCCCAAAATTATTTTTAAATGAATTAATCAGTAAACTTGGAGAAAGCCTGTCCGAGTTCCTATATATCTTGTGAAAATTCGTATTGCACCGGCAGGATAAACCCATCTGAAGTAGTAAGCCTTCAGCAAATGAAATATTTTTATCTGAGAAGCATAGTTAGCATTCTAACTGCGGGTTTGTTTTGCCACAATAAAGAATTTTTTGCTACTGCAAAATATCGAACAGAAGAAAAACATCTGAAAACAGAGTTAACTATGGAAATTTTTATTGACTACGGTCAGGGAAATGCTTCTGCCTGATAAGGGAATTGTTGCCATTTCTCAGCCTCACACTAATAACCCAGGCTGCTCTTTGCAGTTATCAACAGCTGCAGGCATCCAGGTCAAGCTGTTCAGGTTTGTCTCTGGGGTTTGTTGGGGACCATGAGTGGCCAGACTCCCTGGCTTCCTCCTAATTTTGAGGTCTGGTTTTCAGGCCTGAGTGGCCCTAGATTGGTGCACTTGGAAGATCTTTTCCCTTTCAACTCGTCTCAGTCTTGGGGAGATCACCATGATGATCGGGGAAATCCTGTGGATTTCTTGGGCATTCGTTTGAATTAATAGTTTTTTAATTGTCAGTATTTTATTTAACCAGTTTTCTCTCAATTTGAAGATACTGCCAGAAGCACCTTCAAGCTACTGCTGTGGCTATTTGTCCTTGTTATCTACTTTAACTTATTAGTTAAGCACTTCTTAACTAAGTAATTCTACCCACATCTGGTGAATGTCATCTGCTTGTGTCATCAGACACGATTCTTGGTTTTACTGATTTACTTTTCTAGGTTTTCTAAGCACTAGATCTCAATAATTCATACTTTTCTTTGAGACAGATTGAATAGTTCTCCTGTTCCTTTGGAGGAATGTGAGTGTGATTTTCCATGCCACATTTCTCTGACAATGGATCAGCTTCTCATCCGGATCCAGCCCACTCATAACCTGCAGTTGAATCAGGTGTGTCCAGTCTGCATTTCCTCCTGCTGAGTGGAGATGGTATCAGAGAGTGTGAATCATGGCTCTGCTGAACCTCTGATCACTAAGAACTGACTATATTTTGTTTGTTTGATAATCTGTTGTGTTAGAGAGACAGAATCCACATCATGCAATTCACTCATTTATACTGTAAATCAGTAGCATTTTGATGTATTAAATTTTTTGTGATCATTTTATCATCATTTTAGAATATTCATATGACCACCTCCTCTCATATAAAAAAGTGTGTCTATTAGAACTTACTCTCAACAATGCACATTTTTAGTAAAATGTATTTACCTAAAATCTAAATGCAAACTTCACATTAGTTAAAATAAAAGAATAATACAAAATATCTGTGAACTTTTCACAGCCTGTTATTTTTTTTCTTTAAGTACCATGCCTATGACAATTATAAACCTCTCATAAACCACAACTACATCATTTTATTATCTTTCATTTATTTCCCAGTTATTGATTTAAAATGTAGTATGTTTTGATTTCTTAATGTTGAGATATGAAAATATTATACACTGTGACCATTAATCCTCACATATCAGTCCCATTGGATTAAGGAACATCAAGCAGATGAGGAAAGAATGACCATAGGTGTGAGTGTGAATGGTCATGGGGATGTGTCCTTGGGGATTGAATATAATTCCATACCCATTCCTTTCTTTATTTTTTAAGGGATGAATCATTTTTATTAGTGAATCAGTAAAGAAATAAACTTTTTTTTCTTTTTCTAGATGTATGTTCAACTTCAGCTATAGTTCTAAAAGTAAAGAAATGCTGGGGAGAATATTTAGTGATCAATTAATTGGTTCTCTATATTGTTCAAAAGTATTAGTATGAATCATCAGGAGTATGTACAATTTTGACATGGTTTCTTTCATACAATTTCCATTTGTTAGTCACTTCTGAACCTACAAGGACCATTAACTGTCAAATACTAACTTTTCCTTTTTTTGTTTTTTAAAAAAGTAGTGGATCTTTTCTTTTTATTCATTTTTATTTGTTGAGTTAATTGGTACATTTTAGGTAAAACAACATATTCATTTTTAGAATTTGTACGTGTACATGATATATTTTGATTTTACTTTTCCCATCTCATGTCCTCTTTTCAAACCCTCCCTCCATATACATAAGCTTTTTTTACATTTTTTCCTTCTTCAATTTAATTTTTCTTTTGCCTTCTTTCTTTTCCCCTACTTCCCTTCCTGTCCCTCATCCCCTTTGAGTATGTTCTTCCTAATGTACAACATCAATGTGAATCAAGGATGTAAATATTGAAACAAAAACTAAACCTGCTGGAAGATACGTTGGGTGGACCTCTTGAAGATATTGGTATAGTAAGAAAAAATATGAACAAAACCTTAGGAGCATGGGAACTAACACAAAGAATCAACAACTGGAATGTCATTTTATTAAAAAACAAAACTTCTGCACAGCAAAACAAACCACCAACAGATTGAAAAGAAAAACTATAATGTGAGAAAAGCTTTTTACCAGCTGTTCCTCGGACAGAAGACTACTATCTAGAATATGTAAAACATGTAAGAAAACCATACCCTGGAAATTTAAATAATTCAAAGATTGGCATCAATAATCAATAATTTGAAAATGAACATTTTTCAGATAAAGAAACAGAAGCAACAACTAAACATAAAATATGTTTAACATTACAGCTATTCAAGAGATACAGATGGAAGCAACACTAATATTCCACCTCACTCCATAAACAAAGGCTGCTATCAAGAAATAAGTCAACAATGAATCCTGACAGAGATGTGGGGAGAAAGGAACCCTTCTTCACTTTTGGTGGGAATATAGACTGGTGCAACTGTTGTGGAACTCAATGTGGAAATTCCTCACTGCTGGATATATTAATAAAGGAATTAAAAACTTCACACAACAGTGACATATGTGCTCCCATGTTTATAGCAGCACAGTTAGCAAGAGCTAAATCTTGGAAACAGCCCAAAAGTTCATCAGCTGGTGATTGGATAAAGATCTGCTTTTTTTTAATAAAATGGAATATTACTCAGTAATAAAGAATTTAAAAAATTGATTCACTTATAACTAAACAGAAGGTCATTGAAGCTATACTCATAAGTGCAACGAATAGGACACGTGTAAAAACAGAATCATTTCTTTGGTATGAGAAACTGAAAATCTAAATGAGAACTATGCCTGTTTCTCTCTGGCCTTGTCCTTTTCTCTGCTTCTTGGCCACCATGGACTGAATAGCTTTGCTCCACCACGTCCATCCACCACAACGTTTTGCCTTGAGCCAGTCACTCATAGGCAGAGGATATGAACCAACTAATCTTTTTCCCCCTTTAAGTTCTGGGTACTGAATATTGTGTCTCATCAACGAAAAGCTGATTGTTCCAGAAAATCATACCAGATTTGAAATCCTCTTGTGACAGTACCTAAACATGTGATTTAGATGTCTTTGGGACTGGTTTATAGGTAGATTTAGGAAAAGTTGAAGAAGTGAGTTAGTGAAGCCTAAAAGGCTTTAAGCTAAGTTTGATGAGTGATTCTGTTGGGAGCTTTGAAGGCCAGGATATTGATAGGATTGATAACTGGAAAGTCCATGCTCAAGAAGTTTTAGTTTTTAGTAAGAATTCCACTGGCAGTGGGACTAAAGGCATGTGTAGTACACTCTGGAAGAAAATATGTTTACATTTTCTATGTCCTGTTACTTTGCATGAGACTGAGAGGAAGGATCATGGGCTAAAAACTGGGGGAGGAAATTTCAAGACTGCTCAGTGTTCAAGATACTCTCGAAGAGCAGAAAAAAAAATTCCCAAGAAGTAACCATGTATAAATTTAGCACTAAGGAAGGTGTGGCTGCTAAAAATCAGCATTATTAAAAAGAACCAATACTTTGTACAGGGACAAGAAGAAGACAAGGGTGTAAAATTCTCAACTTCTATAGACCCTGAAACCTCCTAGTAGAGCCTCCTAGAGAATGGGTTCCCTGTGATTCATTTCCCATGCTCAGGCACTAATGCAGGTATTCAGAGGCCCATATAGCTGTAGTTCAAGGGAGTCCAGCTACTGTTTCTGCTGAGATGGTCTTAGTATTGTCCACATGATGCTGGTTTTTCTAGCCTGCAGAATACAAGAACTGTGAGCATAAGAGGACTCAGATTTCATGGCTACACCTGAGAAGCCAGGCAAGAAGCCCCTAAAGTGGCAATGAATAGATCTGAGGTAATAAAACTGAGGGTCTAGTGGAGATCCCATGAAGCTGAAGGTGCCATGAATGTGGAAAGACAGCAGAGAAAGTTGCAGGCCACAAGTGGAGCTAGTCTATGAGAGGGGCCTTGTGGGCTACAATTCTGCCCTTTTGCTTTTTTCTCAGATTTTAGTGCCATGAACCCAAAATTCTAGACATGGGGCAAAAAGATTAATATTCATACTAGATTTTCATCTACCTTTATCTCACATTGTTTTTACACCTCTATTCCTCTTTTTTTGGCGTGAGAGGGTTTGCCTTGTAGCACTGAACCTTGGATTATGTAGCTTTCTTTTAAAAATAGGTTCATGAATAAGAGTTTACCTCATGCTTGAAGGAGATAGGACTTTCAAAGCATGCTGGAAGCAAAGAGACTTTGGAGAAAGGTTTGTAAATGTCTGATTATATTTGGGTTATTTACATTAGACAGAATGATGCACACATTATGTTCTTTATTTGGAGATTAAATATGATTTAACATCATGTTTTTATGTGTGAAAGGATCAAGTTTTAGACTGTGACTGTTCATCTTGACATGACGAGTACACTGCATTGAGAAATGTCTGACTGACTGATGAAGCTTGCTCTGGGGAGTGTCTGAGGAGGTCACAGAGGCATGAGCTCAGTGACTGTCCGCAGGCTCTCCTATATTCCTCTCTGGCCATGTCCCCAGTTCACATTCCTGGTCCTGTGAACTCAGCCTCTATAGTCCTACATTTCCTTCCTGCTCTTTTTGCTTTGGAACCACCTGATCACAGACTATAAAAGTTAATTCGTGCACTAACCTTGCATTCAGGGTGCACTAGTCATCTCTCATTCACTTTCGTAAAAGACCTGACTCCTTAAGAAGTATATGGGTCAGCATTCTCTAGAGGTATAGAATTAATGGAACATATGAGTATATATACATGCAACAGGATATATTAGGTAAGCTAATGGGATCAGAGGCAGTGGTGCCCACAGTGGCTATACAGGCACCAGTGAGTTGGAGAATATAGTGACTGGTTAGAACAAGAAGCCAAACAAAAGAGATCAAGAATGTACCATCAGTCCCAGACAAAAGACCTGGAAGCTACTTAGAGATCTGCTCATTGGAATCTTCCTTAAAAAGTAGAAGAAAGGGCCGGAGGTTCCGGCGCCTGCCTCGCTAGCGCAAGGTCCTGAGTTCAATCCCCGGTAACCACATATAATGCTGGGCATGGAGACACGCCCACCAACAATCAACACCGCATACCACAATGCCCGACGTGGTGGCTCACGCCTCTAATCCCAGCACTCGGGAGGCAGAGACGGGAGGATTGCTGAGTTTGCGGCGGCTTGCCTGGGCACCATAGTGAGCTCAGGTCCAGCCTGAACTACAAAGCGAGACCCTGTCTCAAAAAGCAAAAAAAAAAAAAAAGTAGAAGAAAAAGCAGAGTCCGGTTTTCACGTGTACTCCAAATACACAATCAGAAGTGGAGAAATAACTATAGAAGAATTTGGGGAACCCACAGGACCCAATGTGTTTAGAAACCTGACCAAACTCCATTGACCACTTGACTTCCATAGAATGGTACTCTCACTGGAGGATGAACGTGCAGTAGTCCCCTCATGTCTGATGGTTTCCTTTTCAGTAACATGCATGTGCTCTAGTGAAAGGTCTCAGGTCCTGTTGAGTAAGAATGGTGAAGGATTAACAGAATGACATTTTGGTAGTGCACCAAATTCCTTTCTCAAGGGTAGCGGGCCCTTCCTTCAGTGGGTTGTGGCTCAGTAAACTGGCTCAATTTTGAGAATTGACTGGGCTGGGCATGATGCTCTCTTGTGATTTACCCTGAAATTCTGCTTCTCTAAATCCAGTTAAAAATGTAATAGGCTTCCTTTCTGGTTCACTTCTGGAAATGTTCACACCAGAGAGATAATTCATATCACAGCTTTACTTCTGCGGACCATTACGACAACTATATGTGCCATTTTGGGGGAGGTTGAAAAGCTACAACTTACCTATCCATGTGATTGTAACCATCATACTTCAGCTTCCCAGTTGAGTGACCCCAGTATAGGTTCTGGCAGAAAAACAAGATAAAGATTTTAAGGGTGCTGGTGCTCCCCCTCATAAATCTGTTTTTACTGTATTAGTAAAAGGTACATTTTTCTGAAGCTTCACAGCATGGAGGAATCCATTTTACCTGACAAATAATACTGGCATGTTCACCTCTCTGGGCCTCAGAATACCATCACCAATGGTGCATCACTTAATAGTGGTTTTCTCTAGCTTTAGTGGACCAGTTTTTAACATGCACATTTCAACCAACAGCAAATGATGAGAACCTTTTAATATACTTTGATTATAATAATGAGATTATCATGTCATTTGAAACATTAGGTCCTGAATCTCTGCTTAATGGGCACACATGAAGAAAGTCAACCTGGTGCAGGTTTGTATTCCTTCTTGTTACTTCAGACTTTTAAATACATCATCATACCAGCTCCCAGAATCGTTCTTCAGAATCAGAAAACATAAGAAATTCTTTGGAAATGTAGCATGTTTGAAGGACATGATGAATACCATGTCCTTCACCTTATGGAGCCTTCTGAGACATCGGCCTTGGGGGAAAAGTGGGTATTGAGAGTGGGTCCTGAGGAGTTTTGGTCTTGCTCAGGGATTTAATCAGAGAAGGTCATTACTGTTTCCATGGGCAGCACAGGATTAGTTCCCTCAGATAGAGAGAGAAAAGCCAGCTCTGTAGAGGGCAGGATGCAGAGGCCTCTACCACCAAGGGTGGGGAAATCTTTTCAGGTAAATAATAGGGATGGAATTTAGAAATTCAATGACCTAGTCTCTTTGGGACCCTTCTTATTCATAGATCTCATTCTTTCCCAACCAGTGGCCTAATTTTAACCACATATATTTCTCAAGTTTGAGAGTGAGACTTGTACTGTAATTGAGCCTGTTCTATGATGAATCCCTGGTTTTGGTTTTTAGCCACTTCAGCCCTTTGGCTACAGAAGAGAAGATTCTCCTTCAGAATACACTTAGAAATATCTAGGTTGTTTATGTTTGTGCACAAAGGGGAAATTGAATCTTTGAGCTCATTCTTTTCCTTTATTACTTTGTTCAGAGTTCTAAGAGCAATCAGCCCACATGATTACACATATTAGTCTTCCAAACATGTTGAGAAGTGGTGTGTATAGAAGTCATTAAACTCCTGGTGTTACAAAAGCATGAATCTGTGGCATCAAATGGAGCTATATTGGTTATTTCTTTAAATAGTTCATACTGTACCCTATGAGCATTCTCTAAATTATCAGAAGAAACTGTGGCAACTTGCTCACATCACATTAAAGAACCAAATCCAGGAACCATTAAACCAATTAGATAAATTCATTATTCTTTTTCTCTAAATCCACGCTGATACCAAAATCTGCATTGATTAGTATTTTTTAGTGTAACAAATCGATAGAAAAATTACTATTGCAAAGACACTGTTAGGTTGGGTTATAGTATCAAAAGAGCGAACAGCGACTATGTATGCATTCGAGTGCAGGAGCTGCTCAGCGCGAGATATTGGGAGCTGTGAAGTAAGAGAGGTGGAGAGTGAGGACTGGAGAGGAGCGGGGGTGACTCCGGAGTGGGCTGTGCACAGGGGGCCAACACAGCACCCCGCTGGAGCCTTTCACGCTTGAGGGGCAACTCCCTGCCCCTTGACCTTTTCACAGTCTAAGCTGTGACAGATCTATTTTATCGTACTGCCTTCAGTCTAGGGAGTCTATCTGCCTACCAGTCTCCTACAGAAACACCCTAAAATGTGCTTTAGTTATCTGGTAGTGCTTTCTCAATCCAATCATGTCAATGAATCACGACTGCTGGTTCCCTGAATAAAGAGGGTTCCTCTGGCTCACTCTTCTGGACGTTAGTTCAAGCTGTTTTGGAGAAGAATCTCCAGAGATCCATGCATTTAAGGGTCGGTTCTCAGCTCACTGGGATGTGTTGAAATTTTAAGAAGTGGGACCTTAGGGAATGGAATACCTTAGGGTGATTATGGGCCACTTTCCCAACACGATGGTGGACTCCAGCTTCCTGCTCCTCTCCTGTTTACTTCCGGGATGTGAGGTGAGTGCTTGGGTCTAAGACATGCTTCTAAAATGATGTGCTCCTTTGCCGCAGGCAAGCAGACGGCACAGCTTGAAATTACCCCAGGTATTTTTTATTTAGACATCTTCAGTTGTAATGCAGTTACTGCCAGTTCTTACACTTATGTCCACAGAATAATTTGAGGGGACGAATGATCCTCAAAGTGAAGTACACTGTCTTCTAAAATGAGCTCAAGAAAGTTGCACGTGAGTTTGTGTTTTCTTGGGTGTTTGCTTGATCTTGGAAGTTTACGATAATTAAGCATATACTTTGATTTAACCCCATAATATTGTAGTCAATGCTTACATTAAGAGTCCATTTAAACAACGTATGGGAAGGCACTTTTCACAATGGTGCGATCCTTCCCTAGAACCAGAGCCATTCACTGACAGAATTCACAAAGGGGAACAGATAAGTTAGCGGATGGAATTATAGCAAAGGAGCACAATTTATCTTAATGCCCTCTAAATACTCTGAAGGGTGTTTAAAGATCCATACAAAAATAATGCCTAAGAAAAATGGCCTTTTAAATAATTGCCAGTATGCAGATTGAAACAGAGACAGCAAACGCCCATCTCTCCTTCCTTCATAATCTCATCCCTTACTTAGTCTGCAGGCAAATGGTGTCGAGCAGCAACCATTCCTGTGAATGGACAGAATGAAATGTGGCTTGGTAGACTGTGAGACTTTATCAGCTAAGCGGCTGCCAAGTGTGCAGATTCACAAATTTCATCAGAGGGACCCCGTGCCACTAATCTTTTAAACAAAGGAAACAGCCAATAAAGTACCTCTGCTCTGTAAGCAACATGGGTACCAATTCCAAGTCGCGACTCTGAAATCTGATGGCACTGATTTCAGTCCTGAAAGTGCCTCTTTTTATTAATGCATCTTAACATCTGCAGGCGCAAAGTAAGGGCAGTGAAGAGACCTCAGTTCATGGAGCTAGGAGGATATTGAAGTAGATATTACAAGTAGACATGTATATTCTATGGCTGTAAAGATGTCAGTTAGATTATCATTGTTACAATCTAATAATATCCCCTTATATACTCTAATTTCTTTTTCCACCTTTAGTATCATGAAGAGAACTGCGTTCCTGTGGAAAGTTTTCGAATAGATCGTACTAGCTCACTGGTTTATTTCTAAACTGCGTTTAACATATTAATGTGCCCTCTCCCTATCAAAATAAAGTCGTTTTTAAAAAGCGACTCATGGGCTAGAGATTTAGCTGGGGGCCTGCCTACCACACTCAAGGTTCGTGGTTCGATCCTGGGTAACCACACACAACAATACCAGGAGTGGTGATTCATGCCCACCGGCAATCAGCACCACAAATCACAATGCTGGGCGTGGTGGCTCATGCCTGTCATCCCAGCACTCGGGAGGCAGAGGCAGGAGGACTGCTGAGTCTGAGGTTTGCCTGGCTACACAGTGAGCTCAGGGCCAGCCTGATTTAGAAAGCAAAACTGTCTAAAAAAAAATGAATCATTTAATCTAATATATATCAACCTTTTGTGTCTTTTCCCCATTTTTGCTTTTTTTCTCCGAGGGGGGAAATATACATTATAGAGACTCCTGACTGCTTGTCTATCTTTTATAATTCTTTACTTTGTATATCCCACTCATTAGATTAATGTTTATGCATCTTTTGATTCAAATTCTATTGTGGTGATCAATACGCCCCAAAAACTGCCGTATACAAACACGGAATACTTTCACCCAGTAATAGTAGATGTTCATGTGAGGGGTGATGTTAAATCCAAACTCCAGATCTTGTTTCGGTGAAAGCTGGGACATCCTGCCATCACAGCCATACTGAGGCAAAGATGGCCTCTTTTATATTTTGTGCACATTACCACAGAAGTGCGTATAAGGACCTGTGTAATAGCAATTCATTCCCATTTCAAAATGTTGAGGCAAAATTGATTCACACTCATCACATTCCAATGATTGTTTCCTCCTTGATAATTTTTTTCTGTTCATTTATTATTCTTTGACGATGTACTTTTGATCACCCATGACCAATTTATTGTATAACATTCCTATTCAAGGACACATTTATCTTTAAATTTTTGAATAAATGACTTAATTTAAAAATTTTAATTAAGCTGATTAGACATAATTTATTCCCTGTGAAAGAAATAATCATTACAGATAAAATCTAATTACATAGTAAGAGCTACTAGACATAAAACTAGCATTGCTTGAGATATTTTTGGGTTGAAATCAAAAAGCCTTTGCTTGAACATTTCTATGACTTCTTCAGGAGCTACTCTTACGATAATGTTCATTAGTTGCTTTAATTTTTGACCTCCCCTCTTTTCTTTTTTGTCTCTGTCATATTTAAACTTAGAAATGATCCGCCTCAGTAAATTCTTATAATTTGGAAAGTTTTTGTTAAGTGAAACCCTTTGCCTTCCCTCTTGTCTGCCTGTGCTCTCTGTCAGCAGGACCCTTTGGTTACTGCGATAAGTATCAGAAATTGAAAATCTAATCTAAGCGGAATTCCCATGTTAGCAACACTCTTACTCTCATTCTGAGTGTTCAAGAAATTCTACACAAATCATTCCTAACTCTCCTGAGCGATGTCTGTGGTCTAATCCCCACACTTTAATGTAAGGATGATTGGAAAGATCTTTCAACAAGGTGACACTTTTAGGGAAAATTGTAGCCTGATTCAATTCATTGGAACTATTTGACAGCTCTCAGAATTTCTACAAGACTTTTTTAAATTTAGATTTCATGCTTATTTGGTGGCTATGTTTTATATTTTCCTCATCTCATTAAAAAGAAAGTATATAATTTTTACTTTTCTGCTTTTCTTACTTCGAGTAGAATAAAATATTCTCATGAGCCACTTAAAATTTGAAATAGCTTAGTAAATTACTCTAAATTTCTCTTCTTTTCCTACTCCATAGAAGGAAAAAGGCAAACTATGAAATGGCCAACAGCAAAATTATGAAACTGAATTAAGAGTGGACCATGAGTGTCTACTAGGATGGGTAATCAAGTATTTCTTTGCCAGATAAAACAGTTAATGGCCACTCAATGTTTTTCATGTAAGTGCACTCAAACAAAGGCATATATTCTTAGGAAATGTATAATGTCCTATATGATATCTAACTTTATGCTCACCTTTTTCATGGAGCAAAGTTTTTTTAAATATCATTTACCAGATTTGAGAAACTTTATTATGTATCGATGGAGAGAAAATTGGAGAACTCAAAAATAATCATTATTTTATAGTAAAAAAAGGAATGATGGGTAATAGTAACTTCATAGTTCCTATCATCTTTAGCAGGGCATGAATAGAAAAATAAATTATCCTAGTGATAAATAAATCAATGGAATAATAAATCAGTATTGCCACTGTTACTTCATTTAAATTACTTCATTTTTTTTCTTATTTTAAATTTATGTTTAAAATTTTAGATTTGTGCGCTGAAGATTTAGCTCAGCGGTTTCAACCCCTGCCTAGCAAGTGCAAGGTCCTGAGTTCGGTTCACATTAACCTCATACAACACTGGGCATGTTAACTCATGCCCACCAGGAGTCATACCACAATCCTGGGTGTGGTGGCTCATGCCTGTAATTACAGCACTTGGGAGGCAGAGATAGGAGGACTGCTGAGTGCAAATCTAGCCTGGTCTACATAGTGAGCTCAGGGCTAGCCTGAACTACAAATTGAGACCCAGTCAAAAAAAAAAAAAAGATTTGTATTTATTGTATATTATTTACTTAGGAGAAATTATTGCCTTATTTTCTCATTGTTGAGACAAAATATTTAACACCCAGTTAAAGGAGGAAGAGTTTATTTGGCTCACAGTTTATATAAGTTTTAGTTGATAGTTGGTTGGCCCCAAGGCAGAGTAACATATGACAGGGCCCAGCAGAGAAGATACTGTTCATGGAAGGAAGAAGGCAGCAAGCAGCAGGCAACAAATGACAATACCAGCCTTTTCTCTGTCTCTTATATTTTATCTAGGGTACCAAACTCCAGGTTGAGTAACTCTCATACCCAGTGCAGGGTATTTTAATCCTACCCAGCACTACGCCAAACCAATCAGCATACCAATTTTCAATTAGTTGCCGTTAATCCTATTATCCCAATGGTAAGGCCAGCCACCTCTAAAAAAGTCTCATTTATGACCACATGAGCCTTTGGGGGAGCATCTAGACAGAAGCCATATGACATACAGCAAAGACAAACTAATATGACTAAATTAGGCTGATGAAAAAATGTGAACGTTTTTATGTTTTAACACTTTTAGACTACATAAATACATCGAAGGACAGTTTACATACCATCTCAGAGGCAATCACTATTTTGGATTAATTTCTTCCATATTTTGTACATTCACCCCATATTAACATTCAGATTACTTTGTGTTTTCAAATATTACCTATAATGGAATATAGCATTTTTCCCTAATGGAAAACTGTTCAAAACTTTCTGTATTGCCGGGCATTATGGCTCATGCCTGTAATCTCAGCACTTGGGAGGCAGAGATAGGAGATTGCTGAGTTCGAGGCTTGCTTGGGCACCATAGTGAGCTCAGGGCCAGCCTGAACTACAAAGCGAGACCCTGTCTCAAAAAAAAAACAAAACAAAAAAAACAACTTTCTGTATTGTATGTCTATATCCGAAATATTCATTTTAACTGTTTAATAGTCATAAACTATACAAAATGTTTTAAATTCTCTTGAACACAATAAATGTAAAATACAGCTTCTGGTTGTTGAACACACTAAACTTATGAAATAGTAATTTATGACCTTGAATCTACATAGGATAATTTCATTAGAGAACGTGGCTTGAAGGAAAATTTCTTAGAGTTTTTATGCTGTAAATATATTTACTTCTCTAGATTCCCTTCCAACATATACTATGTTTGTATTTTTTCATATGGAATTTGGAATTTGTTTGCCTGTCCTGCTAAATATAGTTGAATTGTCTTTCTTTGGATACAATAATTAAGAGAGATGTGGAACATGCTAATGAGAAATGGTTATCTGAAATTTAGAGTTTGCTGCTTGTCTTTGTGTTAAAATGAATTATTCCTGCAGGAAAGGATGACTGTTTTTTCTTACTAGTATAATTTCAAAGGGTAAATTTTATACTGGTTTATAATTCTACAAAATCAATGGTCAGTTTTCAGTTAACAAGAAAACAACAGTCACTCAAAGAAGTGACTTATTTTTGTTACTTTACTATGGCCAGTATAGATATTCATTTGCTGTTAAAAGTCCAGTTAATTGTCTTAGTTTTGGTGGGGTGCAGATTTTTGTTCCACAGTTAATTTTTACTCCAGTATATAATAAATAACTTATGTCACATGTTCGAAAGTAGTGAGTGTTTGGGACAATGAGAAAAAGACTGAGCAGAGTAATGAAAAATAAAGCAGCGGGTTAGTGGAGGGTCATGATATTTTTAGAATGCTACATTTAGAAAGCATTGCGAAAGCATTTTTAGGATGCATCCCTGTAAGCTCCAACCCCAAGGTAATGTTTCAGCGAATGCTTGGAGAACGCAGTTAGCAAAAACTGCCATGGGCGCTTGGCATTGCTGCCAGAAGATCAGCTAAGGGCTGTGCTTGCTGTTCTGGATGGAGCAAAAGAGTCAGTAAAACTTTAGCAGAGATGAGAAATGGGGAGAGGTATAGTAATTCTCAAAAATAACAAACATTGTGTTAGAACCAAAGACTTCTATGGTTTAAATACCTCAGTCTCTTAGATAATTCACACTGCAGCTTAACTCCCCAACATAAAGGTATTAAGATGTGAGGTTTTGCAAACCATCCTTCTTGCATAGATTAATATCTTATAAAGAAGAGGAAGGTTCACTTCACCTTTGTTTTGCTTATAAATATAGTGTTCAGGTTTTCCAGAGACCGGGAAGAACATGTAACTTTGGAGTCGCGAGCAGTGTTCGGAAGGGAGCTGGCCGGTGAGCTGGTGTTGGGCTTCACCTTCCGAAAGAAGAAGAACAAATACTTCGGTTTATAAGTGAATTAGACTCCGGTATGTGATATATCAAGAAAAAGCAGGATTTCATGAAGCTTCGCTCCCGATGGTCAAATTGTATCTGAGGATGAATAGTGTTCACCGTGCCATTACGAGCCTGCAGTGATAAAGTGATTTCTCTTTGGGTCTCTTAGCTCCTCATTTAATTCCAGTGCCTCACGAATACCTGCAACTTAATGCTCTTCAAGTAGGCTTTTTTTCTCTAAAATAGTGATATATTAAAATTTATTGTGGATTAGAACCTTGTCGCATTAAACATCAAAGCCCAAAAGTAACAAAGTACGACGGCTGTGCCTTGTGCCAAGTGAGTGCTCTGTGGCCTAATGAACTAGGAAAGAATGGCTGGTGACCTGTCAGAGAATCGAAATCATCTTACAATTTTCAAACGAAGCAGAAGAGTGTAAGAATGTGCCTCGTCAGCAAGTTCCTGGCTGCTGCGCTATTATCACCACTCTTCATAGTTCAGCTGGAATTTTTAAACGATAAATAGCATGGAAGTCAACTGACCAACTATGAAATATCTGAATGTACACGTTCCATTTCAGTGTTTTATTTGTATTCAGGCAGATTAAAATGGAAATGATGTGAAGCTAAGAATTCATTATTTTTCCAATTTCAAAAACTCAGCCATTTATCCTGCTTCTTAATTCCGGCGCCTGGCCCTCTTCCGGTTTCGGACACATTCTTCATGGTTTGACGTAACAGAGAAGTAGACAGAGCCTGTCTTGCTGGCTTAGAGGAGGCTGAGTTCGGTTTTTGCCAAAATGGTTCAGTACCAAAATAGAGAAAAATAGTTGTATGTGTGAAGAAAAACACTTGGACTTTTTCCTATCACTTCTAATACCAAATCATAAAACCTTAATTTCAAGTTATGAATTAAGATACCTCAGTTTACCCACAAGAAAGGAAGTTGTTTTCAATCAGGAAGAAACTGTGATTAAATTCATTTTTGTAACTTTTTTTTTAACATTTAGAATGTTGTACAAAAAGGAAGAAGTATCAAAAGAGCTATACTTAAACAGAATAATTTGGGTAATTTCTTCATGACTTACTAAAAACAATGTAATAATGTCACTTGCCTTTGGGAAATCTAAACTGCTAATTTTTCTTTGCTAACAATGAGATAAAATTATAATTAAGGGGTTATTCAATAATAGCTCCTACATAAAATGACATGAATTATAGCAAAACATTTCACAATATTCTACTTATTTTATATCTGTATAAAATATAACAAGTTTATAAACACTTTACAGGTGATCAGCTGTACCCAGTTATGCAGCTATCTATGAAGATTATTTATGTGAATCTTCTCTTTATACATATACACACACATGTGGAATTTTGTATAAAATTATAGCTTCCTTGTAAGATTTACCAACTCTACTTCATTACTCAAATCTTCAGGGGAAACACGAGCTCTTACCACCCATTTTTCTAAATGTGCATTCATATAGATGTATGTATGAAGCATATCCAGTGTTTTTGCATATGTTACTTCTGTATATTTTTTCTATACCATTCAAAATATGTGCTTCATTTATACATAGAACTAGAGATGAATAATTAGGGAGATAGATTCAGCATAGGGATGATAGGTCATTTAAAACATAGATACAGAGATAGAAGTAAATATAAGTACAGATCTGTGGAGAGGTACTTCTTTTAATATATCCATAATGCTATGGAATTTACTTATTATGAGTAAACTATTAATTATTATTCTCTAATTTTGGAGAATATTTCTATCATTTATGCATTAGACAAATTCTTGCTGTTGAACATATCCTAGGCTAATCTCTGGGTCATAAAGACA
Organism: Thryonomys swinderianus; assembly: GCA_004025085.1. Taxonomy (NCBI): domain Eukaryota; kingdom Metazoa; phylum Chordata; class Mammalia; order Rodentia; family Thryonomyidae; genus Thryonomys; species Thryonomys swinderianus. Next base: position 26,778 of record PVIC010018174.1, read on the forward strand.
TATTATTGACTAGCAATAAAGTGCCTGGGCTTCTGATAGCAGGAAAAATTATTGAAATTGTGTCTCATAAACATAAATTCAACTATTTTAAGTAGATAAACTAAAAATTTTTTAATTTAGAATATTTAGGAATCAATTATTCCTTCACTAGTAAATCTTTTAAATTATCTTAAAGGAAAAGGAGTTGTTTTCCATAAATGCAGAAAAATCATTCTCAAAAAAATTTATGATAAAATTTAAACACTGGGTGAGCTTTAATATTACAAAATTTGATAATGTATAATTCTGAGAACCTGCACCAAAAATCATTGGTAAAAATCACAAGTAAATGTGAAATATTAAATACACATTATAATGGGAAATATGGCATGACAGTTTACTTTTATTTACTCTAGGTATTATGGTTTGAGTTGAAAATGTTTCCTCTAAGTCTTATGTGCATATGGGAGGACTAGACTAAGAGTTGTGTCATTAGCCGCTGAAGGGTGTACTCTTATCCTTAACCCCTCCCTGCTTCCAGCTGCCATGGGGTGAACAGCTGTCCTCTGCCAGCCATTTTCCTGTTGCTCCTCTCGCCTTCATGCCACCTGACTAGGTACTGAACCCACTGGAAACAGTGAGCCAAATGCAACTCTTATTTTCCAACTGTCGGGTATTTTGTTACAGCCACAGGAGAGTAACTAATGCATAAGATTGCTACAAAGCATGGCTCTTGGTGGAAATAGATCTCACCTTATTTTTAACAAACATTTGAATTTTCCATGGAAGGAGTTTGTAAAGGTTTGGAGATGGTAGCCAGAGAAAGTCTTGCATGCTTCAAGCCCTAGAGATGGATGGAAAATTGTGGTTAGAGGTCAGATAACCAGAATGAGAATAGGAAAGTGAACAGTAAGGCTGAGGCTCATGAGATTTCAGTACTGTACTGCAAACTGTGTTGGGGGCGATGTATGTGTCATTTTGGTGAAGAAATTGCCTAGTTTTCTCTCTCTTTAAATTGATAGTGGTGTATATTCTCCACCAGCATTGGAAAAATGACAAGTAGAGATGTGAAGTATTCATCTCATGTCCTTTAAACTAAGATGTTGAAGCAGTTGGATTTTGTTAATTCTGTGCAACACTGTAACTGAAACATATGCCAGAGTAAATATTAAAAATAAACACTTGAAAGAGTTAAGCTGTGAAGAAAAAGTAGAACTTCTAATTTTTGAAAATCAATAGATTATGACTGCATTATGGAATGTCTAAGATTTTAAAATTTAAAATTCTAATCCAAGTGTATTTATCTACTTCATAAGATATATGAAATTTAATTGTATTTAAGACACAAATTGATACTATATATACACGAATCCACCTGACAAAAATTTCTTAGTTCTTCTTGTAATAAAATTATAAAACTTTGATCAGAAACATACAAGAAGTTAAGTCAATAAAATGATAGAGAAGAATCAAGTCATTTTAAACAATATCCTAATACTATACAATTTCCACCAGAGGAAAAGAGAAGAGAGAATATTCTGGTTTTGTACAAAAAAATGGAGTCATATATCCTCATCTCCATAATCTGATCTGGCTGTTCCAGGAGGAAATGAAGTCACCATATAAGAAAAATGACAAATAATAAAATTGTACAGATAGATTTATTCTAAAAGTAAAGAAAAAAAACTCAGCCAGGTTTAATCAAAAGTAGAGACTACATTTGTTTCCAATAAACATAACACAATTATAAATCCAGATATATATGCAAATATTCATTGCACTTCTGTGAGAAGCTTTCTGCATTTCTAGATTTCAAATAATATAGTAAATTATTATTTATTTTATGGATGTGATAAAACGATAATATAAACATGTACCAAAATGTATAATAGATAGTGTGTAGTAGGAAGAAATTGTTCAAATCAGAAGGAGAACTAGTAAGGAAGAAAGGAGAACAGAAATAAGAGAAAAGGAAGAAAGGAAGAAAAGGAAAAAAAATTGGAACAAATATTTTGTAAATAAAGAAGGGAAGAGTTGTAGGGGCAGAGGACTTGAAAAAAAGAAGAATCAGGATATGTAATGCCAGCCGGAGATTTAGTTCAGTGGTTCTGGCACCTGCCTTGCAAAAGCAAGGTCCTGAGTTTGATGCCCCATAAACACATACATTGCTGGGGGTGGTGACTCACGCCCACTAGCCATCAATACCACACACCACAGTGCCAGGCATTGTGGCTCATGCTTGTAATCCCAGCACTCGGGAGGCAGAGGCAGGAGGATTGCTGAGTTCCAGGCTTGCCTGGGCTACATAGTGAGCTCAGGGCCAGCCTGAACTACAAAGCGAGACCCTGTCTCAAAAAAAAAAAAAAAGACATGTAATGTACAGGTACAGTTTCCCAACGTTGAATGTGCTCTTTCGTATGCATAAAATGTACCAATAAGATTAACTAAGAAAAATTTAACAAAATTGAAAAATGATGCAATCATATAAAAATATCAAACACGCTGAAATATATTTACATTTATTTGTAATATTATCATAACATTACCATAACCCTTCTATGTACTAATAACTTTTACAGTAAGAATTCATGCACCACAAATACTTATAACTATTAAACTAGTCTGTTATTTTATCTGCTTGATTCTTTTCATTTGGCCTCACATTTTTGGTATCATATCATCCCGTGTTAATGCAGAAGTCCATGCATGACAGTTGGAGTAGCATACCACATACTCAGCATACACATGATGAATCCTCTGCTTCTTTCAATGACAGCAACATTTGACTGGTCGCTGGAATACTGAGGTGGTGGTGGTGAGATTCACTGTTGGGTTTCATCCTTCTGTAACCAAAAGCATCACTTTTGTCTGTTAGTTTCACGTCCATATCAAGTCGCTTAAGAGCTCCAAGTATTCCTATTTACCAGGACTATGTCGTGGGAAATTCTCTTCCCATTTACTCTCCCGTTGAGAGCACACTCCATATCCATATACCAACGTACTTTAGCTCTGGTTCCAGCGCCTGCCCAGCAAGCACAAAGTCCCTGGTTCGATCCCCAGTAACCACATACAACTATACCAGGCCTGGTGACACACCCACCAGCAATCAGTACCACATATCACAATGCTGGGCGTGGTGGCTCAAGTCTGTAATTTCAGCTCTCAGAAGGCAGAGGCAGGAGGACTGCTGAGTTCAAGGCTTGCCTGGTCTACAATGAGCTCAGGGCCAGCCTGACCTACAAAGAGAAACCTTGTCTAAACAAACAAACAAACAAATAAATAAAACCATTAGAAATCTGTGAAGAAAATTAGAATATATTGTAATGTTTGCCCCAGAAAAAATTGCCTGAAATAAAAGTAGAATTACTAAACATAAATTTCAAATGCATACCCTGGTTGGAGCTCATTCACCAGGAAGCAGTTTGACTTCCATGGGATCACTCATGGATTCTAAAATTGTCCTGTGCTGGGCCCTTTCCTTTGCTCATAGTACCTCTTCTGCTTCTCTAAAGTACACAGTTTTCCATCTGCTTTCCTGTGTCCAACTTTAAACAGATGTTACAACAAATTCTTTATTACCTTTGTTAGTTATAAACAACAAATGCATTTTAACTAGTATATATTAAATTTACAAATCTTGTTTTCTCACAGCTGTGAAATGTTGTGAATACATCAGTATTCTTAGAGAGAAACAGCAGAAGTCAATACTTGCAATAATGGAATATGATTTACAGTAATTTATTTTGTGAGAGTTTTGAAGCAATTATCACTCTGTTATTGAGTTATGTTTTTATTGACAAAGCCCATCATACTTAGTCAATACCAAGTTCTGGAGTAAAAAGAGGTTCTGTGACACGTGTTGTTATTAGTTTAATGTGTGTATGAACACTTTCATTTCTATACTTCCATACACACACACACACACACACACACACACACACACACACACACTCACTGTTAGGTTTGGTATGACCTGTACAATGTATACAGTTCCCTAGTAGTTTACTGACACCTCCCAAATTTTGATTAATTTGCATAATTCAAGGTAAACAACATGTAAACTGTAAGTAAAAGGGAATTCATATGAATATATAAAGTAACTTTTTGGTATTGTACTGCATGCTAACAAGTCAATATTTTTCATACTTGCTGATCCAGAAAATACGCTACACATTTAGAAAATAAGAATTAGGTCCTTACTAATGATGAAAACTTTAGAATGTATACAATTATGTGCAATAGTGCAAATAAAAATATCTGTATTCTTTGGAACTAGTTTAAAATACTTATAAATACAAAACAATTAGTATACATTATTTCAGGAGAAACTCCACTTCAACTACTGTTTTCTAGCAGAGTACATCACTCCTTTGATTCTTCTAGTCACTTCATGTCTTCCTTGAGGTTTGCAGTATGTTCATTGCTTTTAAATGGACATGGAAACATATGGCTATTTTATATGTCCCAGGTGAAACACTTAAAGGGAAATTTTGCAAAAAACATATTCAAAATTTCTTAATGCAGAAGTGTTCCACAAGAAATATGCCACATGTACCTCTGAAGAGAGATGCTTTGAATAGGAATGAAGATCAAAGTCACCTACAGAGACAGAAGTTTCAGGGTGTGTGAAGAGCTGACTAAGGATTTCTTGAGATTCTGCTGCACTTTTATCTATATAATGATCTTGGCATGGCCATAAATCTATCTTACCATACCCTGACCTGTCCTAAAAATGAAATATTACTATCTATAATACAAAATGTCAATGCCATATTTGAATACCTAAATGGAGCAGAAAAAGAACCACATTGAAAAGCTTTTACAAAAAGCAAAATTCTAGAACCTATTTGCAGAGGTTTTCTTTTTATTTGTTTCACTTCTGGTGTTGCATGTTATTTGTTTTTATGTGGCAACTGTGATAAATTAAACCCATATGTGACATGATATAATAATATCAGAGATGGATAAAATCATACTGATAAACTGACTCTATTTAGGTAATATTTCTATGATCTGTGACCTTCACATTTTCTATTAATGTATCTGATATTAAATTTATAACCCTTATATTTAAAATGTTTTTATTCAACTATAAAAATCATACACTGACTAAGGCAGTCTATCATTTACTGATAAGAGTTCTTCAT
>PVIC010018175.1:0-21611 GCA_004025085.1 Thryonomys swinderianus
CAGATGTAAACCATTCATGAGTTTTATGTCACATGCTCTTCTGAGTAGCACAATGAAATCTCACTGGTGACATGAAGGGACATTGGTGACATGGAGGGACATTCTTTGTCATTTTCACACAGCATGATGGCTGAAGATAATATCATTTGTCAGGCACACCTCAGAATTAATTTCATGCACCTAAAGTCTCTAGTGCTTCTATGCACAGACATGTGTGGTCACAGACATGGTGGCCTTCCCTTTCCATTCCATTCCAGCTAAGAATCATGCCTATGTTCAGCATACTCCCATGTATTCCACCTGCCCATCACTCACCATGAAGTCTCATAGTCTCCGTTATGGGTCATCTGCTGGAGTGCCCAGTGTTTGTGTTTGAGCAACCTCTGTCCTACTTAAAATGGTTTCAGGGTGCAAGAGTGGTAATGGTGGTGATTTTAGAAATGTTCTATTGTGGTAGTCACTGTTCTTGATGTCTTACAGTTCCTACTTTGTAAACTTCATGGTGGGTGTGTATGCATAAGAAAAACATAATGGAGATAGTGTTTAGTATTCCTATGGCTTTAGGTATCCACAGGGAATCTGGAACTGTACCCCTGCAGACTAGGGGACCTACTGCATACATATGCTATTGCTAACCACATTTATTCTGAGTTATATTCTGATACTTTCAAAAACTTTGCTATCTTACCATTGGGGTAATTTCTCTGCATGGCACATGTTTCTGGGAACACCATCGCTCTGTATTGTCTCATTAGTCCCTGCCGTGTCTATGCCAAGCAGGTGGTGATTGCCCACCGTGTCCTGTACCCAGCTGACCCTCGTGTTGGACAAGGAATGGTATCCAGAACTTCTCAGCCACTTCAGCACTCCAGGGTAGCTCTCCAGGAGAGCTAACGACAATCTGTCTTCTTCTAACTGTGACATTCTGAGGGCCCTCAAATGGGAGCTTCTGGCCTGCCCTTTGAGTCAGAGCAGTGTGGTCCCTTCTGCAGGAATTGCACCTGTGCAAAAAGCATCAAGTGCATTTGCTTGTGGGACACTCTCTCTGGAATGTGGCCTTTGGCTTCTTTCACTTTGGCATTCAGGATCCCTGGGGCCTGTTGTATGCGGTCTGCCTAGAGCCTGTCTTTCATCCTGAAAGGACCCCGACATTATCCATTTCAAGGATTAAGTAAATCTCATCAACATTCTGGAGGACTGACAGAACATGGACCGACTTTTAGTTTTGTCAGCAAAGTTGTTTAAACTACTAACCACCATCACTATCATTTCATGGAAGGAAGACTATCCGGCAGAGCAGGGGAGGTACAAACATCCAGGCTGTGTGCTGGTCATGGGCCTGCACCTCTAGAAGTTACAGTCCTCTTTCTGACTATATGTGAGGGGCGGGATCTTTGTGGATCTGGGGAGCTGTGCGCTGTGAGAGTGAGGAACTGGGAAGAAGAGTGGACAGTCACGGAGGTGTGGGTGAGGACCTACTGGCCCCAAGGAAGGCCCGGGAAGGCAAGGCAGATGGAGGCGAGCCCCTTGCCGCGGGGAGCCCCTCGCCACAACAGCCAAGTCCTCTCATCCCACAAGGAGGTAAAAGAGCTCTTCGCTCAGATGGCTGTGAAAGCCAGGAGAAAGCTGCAAAGCACCTGGCCCAGTGCCCGCTCAGAGCAAGTCAGGTGATGGTGCTTGCGAGGACAGCAGCTATGGCTGTGGGTTGAAGGACTTTGGTGATCTAGGTGCAGTGGTAAGAGATGGTGGTGGCCGTGATGGTGATGAGGGTGAAGGCCAGTGGACAGTGGCCATCATGATGCCCAGTAGTGTTGATGAAGAGCCTGCCAATCCTGCTGTCACTGTTGGGGCCCAGGGCTGAGACAGGCATGGTAGGGCCATGTTCCGCCATTAGTCATTTAAAATTGCATGGAGTATTGCTTCTCGGCCTTTTGGCTAAGATCAAGTGTAAAATTGCATGGAGTGATTTTTGGTAACCTCAGTGCATGTCCAGTTTGAACCTTCTTGCATCAAGAATGTAGTTTTAAAGGCATAGATTAAGAGCAGTCTTATTTTTATAGTTTTAAAGGCATAGATTAAAAGCAGTCTTTTTGTTGTTGTTGTTGTTGTTTTTGAGACAGGGTCTCGCTTTGTAGTTCAGGCTGGCCCTGAGCTCACTATGTAGCCCAGGCAAACCTTGAACTCAGCAGTCCTCCTGCCTCTGCCTCCTGAGTGGGATTACAGGCGTGAGCCACCACGCCCGGCAAGCAGTCTTATTTTTAAAGGAACAGAAAACAAACAGTCCTGTAGAAAATTGATCTGCTTCTAATTACTGTCAGAAATCGTGGCTTCAGGCCAGCCATCAAAATTACCACGTTTGCAGATAGCCTGTGAAAGTTGGTTCTTGGCATGCAGATCTGTAGCACCTGTAGAAAGGACACACCATCCTGCAGGCTAATTTCTGTCTAGAGCATTGAAGAGCTGCAAATATATTCTTATTTTTATCTTTCCCATTACAGAGATAATACCACCTTTGTCAACTCCAGTAATAAAAAATTATTAGGGAGAAACAGTGCTGGCAGCTCTCATTCGTTCAAGCCCTGGGGACTGATCATTGATGTCTGCTGGGTACTGCTCTGAGCCTTTTCCTAGAAAATTGAATCCTAAAGAGGGAAGGAGCCAGCTATGACAGCCTGTGGGTAGGGTCTTTCAACTGTAGGGAACTTGTAGCCATCCTCCTGCCTCTGCCTCCTGCAGGCAGAGGTTACAGGTGTGTGCCACCATGTCTGGCTAAGCATCTATTGTTTTAAGCCCTCTGATTTGTGATGCTTTGTCACAATAGCCACAAGACACAAATGCACTGTGATCAGTTTCCTAAGTCATTCCAAGCACAATGGCAAGTCAATGGAGGGTGCATAGGGCAGTGATGTGGCCTGCTGAAGGTGTGCTTCTTTCCAGTGGTCATTCAGGGCCCACTGCATGGGGGCAGAAGTAGAAGCCACAACTGGCACAGACTGGTGACGGCGGGCAGCCTCCCCGATAGGTGCAGTGGCAAGGTGCTAACTGTCACAGAGAAACAAATCCGGTGTGATTTCCTGATGTACTGATGTAGGAGGAGGGGAGAGAGGAGGGAGGCAGCTGAGAGGAAGCTGCAGCGTTGCACAGCTGCCGAGGGGGGACTGCATCTTGGATTCTGTTGCTATATAAACTGTTGATAGTTGGTAATAGAGAGATACATTATACTTTCCTAATATAATGGTGTCTTGTCCAAAAGCCACCAACAACTGCTTTCAGGCTGCATAAGAAGAGCGCTGTCATAGTGTACGTGGTTGGGCATCCAAACGGCCCCTCCATGTTTTCAGTTAGCACAGTAACTGTTGAGAAGTTCCTGCTCCTACATCCCTCAGCACTCCTCCATCATTTCCTGTCCCTTGGAGAATGCAGGACATTTAAATACTTAAATACTGAAAGGATGGGAAAGATGCGGGAGTGGACAGAGCTGTGTGAGCCACCCTAAAATCTAGGTGCCATGAAACTGTGCCTTTAATTCATCACATCCTTTGGTTGCATTTGCACTTGTTCTTGCCTGGAATTCAGTGTGATCTCAAAGTAAGTGCATCTTTAAGCTTCCTCTGTAGCTGTGGGTAGGAGTCCGAGGCACTGGACCAGAAGCACATACTTGGGACACAGCGCGGCGAAATGGTACCTGGCAGGTCCATAGAACTCCACAGAGAATAAGCAGAAAATCACTCAGGCTGCACTTAACAACAGCACCTCCTTCACTCCTATCTTTCTTGCCCTCTGTGATGTTTTGTTTTCATAGCTCCTCCTTCTTTGACCTTGGCTGTGTGCCCTTCTCCATGTGCTGGCTCATGAGGGTGGGGGTTCCCATGCTCTGGCAAGGGGCCCACTGCAAGAGACCTGAGTCAAATAACTATCAAGAGAAGATGGGTGTGTTGGCATTGCCCTGAATCCCAGCTATGTGGGAGGCTGAGGCAGAAGGATCACCAAGAAAACCTACAAGACCCCATCTCAAAATTAAAAACAAGACGGACTGGAAAGGTTGCTCTGTGGTAGAGTGCTTGCCTGGCGTGTTCAGGCCCTTAGTTCAGTTCCTAGTGCCAGAGGGGAGAGAAAGAGACAGGGAGCGAGGACAAAGAAGAGGAGGAATAAAGATGATGAGCATGTGTTAAAACAGAGTATGAATGCATAGTTCTGTGGAATATGGTAATTCCTGTTTCTTTTTCTTGTAGTTTATCAATTATGGTGAAAGCGGCCAGTGGACCCAATTTAAAATTCCTCTTGTGGATAGTATTTTCTCCACGCATTATACTTTCTTGCCCTATGATTTTCATCATCATTACTCTGTCCCTAATTGTAGCACCTGGGGTCCTGGACCATTCCCAAGTCCAGACCTTCCTAGAGGCCCTGTGTTACCCTCTGCAAGCCTCAGTGGATTTCACGAAGCCTACTTACCGTGTCTCAAGTCCACCTTTTGGTTAAACTCTGTCACTATTATTCGAAGACCACTGCATTGTGCTGTTTAGATGCTGGGGTTTGAGCTCACCATAAGTAGTTTTTCTCAATGGGTCAAAGCTCATTTCTAATTCTTAAAAGCTGGTACTACAAGTAGCAAAAACATTGCTCAAACAAAGTATAATTTGGCCAGACAGGCATCATAATTTGTTTTAGAAGAAAAATGATTACAAAGTGAGCAAGGAAATACAAGGTGACAACACAGTGTCCAGAAAAATGTTAGTGTTTGTATGTTGTTGCCTCCAAGAACATACAAAACAAACACACTGGGAGGCCTGTCTTCACGATCTAAGTGAGACAACACTTTTTCAGGCACATGTACCAGTTAGCATACATTCAGGTGTCTGACCACCCAGTGGGACTTTCCTGTTGCTGCCCTGTGGGACAGGCAAGCATGCGTGCACCACTGGGGGGTTCAGGACGGTCCAGCAGGGAGACAGCGAATTCCAGCCCTGTGGTGAGCATGTTAAGCGGCTTAGTAGCTGTGTACGCCGTGTAAGTGCGCCATTTGTATTTAATTTGTAAAATTTAGTACATAAAAGAAATGATACCTTATGACTAGGTAGTAATTCCCTCTGTATTCCAAGCTATAAAATGTTCCAAACCCTTAATTTGGCAATTCTCCCCCTATGGAAACAATTTAAATGAATGGGGACAGAGTACCTTGTTCTTGTCCAATGTGCTTACTGGGATATTTTCAATAGCCTCTTTTTTCTGGAAAAGTCTTAGACTATAGCAAAATGGAAGAAATAACACAGAGTTCGTGTATGTTCACACCTACACACCATCTCCCCTTATTTATACCTTTACTTAATAGGATACATATCTTACAGGTAACGAAATAACTTTGATACCTTATGATTAAAGTCTATACTTTGTCCAGATTTCTTGAGGGTTTTTTCCATTTTAAATTTTTATTAGTACCTACGTGAAGCACAGAATGACATTGTTTATGTGGAGTTGGTACATGGACACAACACATCTTCATTCTCCTTTTAAATCCTCCACACCTTCCTGTTACCTGAACATTGACCTGTTGCCTTTTTCCTGTCCCAAGACCCACATGGCAGTCATTTGTCCTGTCTCCAGGCTCCACTTCCTGGCCCATGGTCTCAGACCTCCACAGTTTGGGTGATGAGGATAGCTTTGGGGACCAGGCATCAGGCCTCTTATAGCAGACCCCTCTTTTGGGATTCGTCTGGTGCTCTCCTGGGGATTAGCTGTGAGTGATGAGTTTGGGAGAGGCGGACCCAGAGGAAAGCACCTTTCCCATCACAGTCTGGCAAGGGCTCACGCTCTCGGCATGACTGAGGACAAGCCCTGTTGGCTTAGGTCATTGGGCAGAGGCAGCAGCATCAGGTTTGTGAGTCCTGCTGCCCACCCTGTCCTGAGCTCAGTGCAGGAAGCCAGTGAAAGAGTGGGGCTGTACAGCTGCTCCTCCAGGGTGTCTGCCTGGGTGTCCAGAATTCTGCTGAAGAAACTCTGCTCTTCTCCACCTACTGTTCTGCGTGAGCCCAGGCACTTGCTTTACACTCCCGGTCATAGGCAATGCCGCCTTATATTGTTCCCCACTCCTCCGGCTGTGGCCCTGGCAGCTCCTCCATGTGGCTCTGTCCCTTTTGTACTTGTGCCCATCCATGTGGGTTGTGTTCTGTTTCCTACTTCCTGACCTGCTAGTTCTCCATGATGCTCCATTTAGGCCTGGAGTCAGCCATTTCTCAAGGATTGTTGACGGTATGCTCACAGCGGGGGCTGGGCATCCTTGTTTCTAGCCCCTCTTTGCAGGCAGAGCAGAGATGTGTGTGCGTGTGTGTGCACGCACTCATGTGCACACACTACAGCTTGCACACACTTTATTAAGTACATTGGATAGCTAAGTTTCTGTGTCCCCAAGAAACAGATGATAGTATTCTTACTAGGATAAAATTGGAAATAACTAAATGTTTTTAAATGACCACAATAGCACTATACCACTCCACTATGAAGGAACCCTTGAAAACTCTCGTAACACAGCACCTACATTAAAATGTAACACAAAAGAAACAGCCAGACATGGTAGCACATGCCTGTTATCCCAGCACTGGGGAGGCTGAAGCAGGAAGATCATTGTAAGTTCGAGGCCATAGTGATTCTCAAAAAAAAAAAACAAAGTAATACAAATTATCAGTTTTATTTATAATATGATAAATACATATGAGTATTGATGAGAAACTTAAAGGAAAATTAAAAACGATAAATTAGCCACAGTTTATTCTTAAGATTAAGCTAATATTGGGCCAGGGTATAGTCAGTAGCACTGCACCTGCCTCACAGGCTCAAGGTCCTGAGTTCAATCTCTGGTAATGAAAAAAAAAAAAAAAGATTAAGCTAATATGAAGTTGGCTTTGCCTCTGCAATAATACTGAATTAGTTTTCCAATGTCTCTTGCTTCACCTTGAGTGAAATTGATACATTTTACATTTGAATGCATGAAATGATACATTTTTTATTATTTTGTGTCTCAGCTCTGAACCACCCTTCCAGGCCCTCTTAGGATAGTAACCGCTGTCTGATCTTTGGCAGTAACTACAGAGCATGTGAAGGAGTTACGAAGCTATGGTCAAAGCAGCTGTATAGGAAGAAACCTATACTTAAAGGAATGTATTTCAATAACAGCAAAGAGTCGAAAGTTTAGAATTCTTCTCCTATTTTCCCACTCTGATCTTTTGTTCTTAACTGACTGAATACCTTGTATCCTGTGGTTTCCATGGTATCTAGTTCACAAATCAGGATTCTTTTGGGAGCTTCTGGAGATGTCCTTACCAGAATTCTCAGTTCCAGGGGCTGGCACGAGAGGACTGTGAACAACAAAGCGGCCTTGGGTATAGCGTGTCACCCACAGCTGGTGTCCCAGCCAACTGCAAAGATGGCAGATCAAATGCTTCCACAAGGCGGTGGCTCACTGTCCGGGAGGCCAGTGGTCCAGTGATCACAGCCCCTCAATTATAGCCCTGAATGAGAGCTCGAGCAGCCATCGTTAAATAATTATGCCTTTGATGAGTCGCTTTAACTGGCCGTTGCCTTTGAAATTTGATAACACAATTTCGACTTTTTTTTATTAAAAAACGGATTTTTTCTGGAATTGTTTTTAAAAAGATTCTATTTTTTTTAAATTTCAAAACAAGACCTGCAATATATTTTGTTAGAAGAAATTGAGGCGAGAAAAAAGAAAGGGAAGTGGGGGTGTGGAAGAAGAAGTGCATGTTTCCCATTATGACTCATTCCTGTGTCCAGGAGGCTAGGTGGTCCTAGCGTGCTGGTGTCCCTCCCAGCCCCTCAGCCACATCCCCCAGCTGCATGACACATAGCAGCCAGCCCTATCGCACGGGGGGCCTTCGGCTGCCCCAGTCCCTGTTCCTCCTGGGCTCGAGGATCGTATATCTCATATCGGGGATATTTTACATGCATCATTTCAGCTTGAGAAAACTGGCCAGGACTTCGTTTGTTTTTCAAGTGAGATTGGATTTGGTATGTTTGTGCATGTGTATGTGTGTTCAAGTTTGAATGCCAAGTATTCTGTTCTCTGATGCAAAATGATCAGAGAACATGTAATGATATTGTGTTGAGCTGAAGAGTTAGCCCTAAAAAGGCTAAGGATTCCTCCCAATGCTGATGGCCTGTGATCCAATTTCTGTCTCACACTCTTCTCGTTCGCCCAGAATAGTGAAGCCAAAAGGCCTCAAAGCCCCAGTTTCCATCTCTGAGAAGGCACCCTCGAAAAGGGCTCTTGCTTCTTGAAATGCAGCGCTGCCCCAGATAAACAGGGAGAGAAACATCTCTGTCATTTGCTGTTGTGCTGCTGCTAACCCCTGAGAACAGAGCAGCCTGAAAATCCACACTGCAGACGCATCCCAATGTGGATTCTGCTCAGCGAGCGCCTCGCTGTGACCCCTGTTCAAGCTGTACTCTCGCTGCTGCCCTGAAGCACTGGCTGATGGGAGATGCACTTGGAACCCTCCTCTGCAGCTCACTAAGTGTGTTTCTTGGCCAAAAAGAAAATCAACTCACGCCCTAATTGGCATTTCTGGTTTTATGGACATCCCAGAGTTTTTGCTTAGTTTTTATTTTCTCTGTTTTCCAAGATTAATGGCATTTCCCTTGTACATTAGCCAATGTATAGAGGCTGTGGCAGTTTTCAGACCCTACGAGCTATAGAGAAGCCGCCAAAATGGAAATTGTGTTTGTTGCTAAAAGAGAGCCATTCTCAGTTCTGGGTAAAATCTTACATTTCTCAGCTAGGTTAAAATCTTAAAATTCAGGATGCTATTTCACAAGTTTTATTTAGTGGAATATTTTACATTCCACTTTTCTTAGGGAGGAGGGGCTGCCAATTAGGAAGACTACTAGCCTGGAAACAAACTGAGAAGGGGAAAGTTATTTTGTGTCCTGAACATATGTGCTATATATTTGCTTGGCCTCAGGCTTTGTTTAATCCTTTCAAAGGCCCTTTCAAGGGATGTTTCAACATGAGTCCTTCTCGGCAAGGTGTCATTTAGGAAGCGACCACTATGTCGAGCCCCTTCACAGCTGAAACAGTGAGTTTATATAGTGGAAGAATCTTCGGGGTTGCATCTTACGGGGGAAAAAATTCACTGCCTTTTTATAAGAGAACAGAACATTTACAAAGTCTTGTTGGGCAAATGAACATTGCGGTGGCTGGCACAAAAGAAATCCCTGATCTTCAGCCTCACAATGCAATCACTGTGGACAGAAATCGCAGGACACTGGTCACACTGAACTGGAAGTGACACAAAACCACAGCTGCAGGCCAGAGGGTTAGCTCAGTGGTGTTGATGCCTGCCTCGCAAGCGCAAGGTCCTGAGTTCAATCCCCGGTAACCACATACAATGCTGGGCGTGGAGACTCATGCCCACCAGCAATCAATACCACATACCACAGTGCCAGGCATGGTGGCTCACACCTGTAATCCCAGCACTCGGGAGGCAGAGGCAGGAGGATTGCTGAGTTCGCAGCAGCTTGCCTGGGCTACATAGTGAGCTCAGGGCCCGCCTGAACTACAAAGCGAGACCCTGTCTCAAAAAAAAAAAAAAACCACAGCTGCATCTGCTCGGGCCTGTGGGTCCTCCTGGGGATGAGCTTCCTGTGAAAGGTCCCAGTGCCTGATCAGCCCACAGCACAGGGAACGGAGGTGCTCCCCTCTGCACACACAGCATTTACACTGGGGGTGGCCTCTGAGGTGGACAAGGACTGGGTACTATCTGTCAAGGTGATCGCATGCCCTTTCCTGGAGGAACAAGTCTACACAGCCTATATGAACAGGGAGAACTACTTGTTTCATCCTGAGATAAGACATTGTTAGAAATGAGTGACACACCCTTCAGCCTGGCCCCTGCCTCCACGTAGGTACAAAGAGCCCATTTGTCCTCAGAGTAGGCCCTCAGGCCTGGGGTGGGCCTGTGTCCCCAGTCCACTCAGTCCATGCTAAGGACACGATTCACGCATGCTCACACAGTCGACCTGGGCTGCACCATAGACACTACTGTGGCGTCGTTTTTTTTGTTGTTTTTTTTTTTTTGGTTTTTTTTTTTTTGAGACAGGGTCTCGCTGTGTAGTTCAGGCTGGCCCTGAGCTCACTATGTAGCCCAGGCAAACCTGAAACCCAGCAATCCTCCTGCCTCTGCCTTCTGAGTGCTGGGATTACAGGCGTGAGCCACCACGCCCAGCACTGTGGTATGTGGTATTGATGGCTGGTGGGCGTGAGTCACCATGCCCAGCATTCTATGTGGTTACCGGATCGAACTCAGGATCTTGCGCCTGCCGGGTAGGCGCTGGAACCACTGAGCTAAATCTCTGGCCCTGTGGCATCGTTTTTTGATCAGCTATCTAAGGAATATTTACCTAATCAACAAAGGGTGCCATTAGAAGGAGACCAGAGGTGACATTAATAGGCCTGAGGTTTTCTGGCGCAACAACAGGGGAAAAAGTTTAGAACAAAAACCTCATCATTTGGGCATACCAGCAGACAAAGAAACATTTTCATTGTATGTATAAAAAGCTAGTAGAAAGATCTCATGTTGGAGAGCTACTCTCCAATTAGTTTTCAGGCATTCATATGCTGCAGTAACTAAATTTTTTTTCATTTTAGAAAAACAAATTTTAAGAGATTTTCCTTTAAAAAGAAATGACCCCATATTGGTGCCAGAATGTGGACTGTGAACTGAGGTTAAACACAAGACTCCCTTATGAATATCATGGTCTCTCGTGATTGCACAAACCCATATGAAAAGCTGTAGCCTCCAAAAATAAGATGTGTGCTCATTGGAAGTTGTTAACTATAAATGATTCCAGCCTCTCTCACTTAGGAGAAAGCCATAATTTGCACATTTTTTCCCCTCTCTGTCTGTCTTTCAAAAGATTGTGACTGTCTGTTAGTAATTAGGAGAAGCTGGGTGTACCATGCCTTACCTTGCTTGGCTGTGCAGATGCAGAACTGCTCGCCTGTCACTCTCAGACAGCTTCGAGAAATGACCTGTGGTTCGAGATTGTACAGTCTTCTTCGTTAGATGGCAGAGCTAGGTGCTGTTCACCCCATCTGCCAACCTGGAGACCCACTGTGGTTCAGACATAACTAAACGTGAACATCAGAAGGGTCGGAAGGGTTCACCTTACAAATCCAGTGTGCCAGCACCTCTGGTGTCCGTAACCAGGGAGCAGGGATCCATGTTAATTCTAAAGAAAACAGTATCACTATTATCTTACCCAGTAAAGTGCTTTTTGTCTTCTTAATTTGGGGGGGGGGGTGTGAGTCTCTGCACCCTTAACCTAAGTTTTCCATGGTTCTGATATTCCTAATCCCTAGGTGAGATGTTCTGAGCAGTGTAATGATAGTCTCACAGCGCTCACTGTTCAGCTCAGCCATCCGCCTTGGATTGCCCCACCTGTCATTGCGTCAACCCGCAGCAGCTTCTGTGAGTTTCGGCACCGTGATGGGAGCCGTGTTGTCCTACTAATGGCTCCCATCCCTAAGCCTGCCAACTTCTTTCCTGACCGGGCTAGAGTTCAGAGAGTTGTGTTTAATTTGCAAGCTGAAGTGTGGAGAAGTTAAGCTGAGTGTTGCACCTGGACTGGCCGTTTTAGTGGGCACTAGACCCGAAGTGAGACTCACGGTCATGGGATTTCATGGCCGTGGAGCTTTGTTTAAGGCGGCAATGAGCCGTGGTGCATTTAAAGCAGCCGTTCAGGCCTTCGGGTTCTCATTCACTAAGCAAAGCTATAGGAAGGAAACCCTAAGAATCTATACACTTCGCTGCCTTTGCATCTGTAATAGGTGAGGTTTTGACGTTAAAATAGTAGTTTATGTGGAATATAACACTGACAAAAATCAAAATTTTACCCTGTGTTCTTGAAGGTTTAGGGAAAAAAACTTTAATTAAAATGAAGTTTGCCCCGGACCTCCCTGTGAAGTCGAGACGTATCAGCAACTATGAAGGCCTGAGACCAGGGGACACTGTGTGAGGTGTCCATGGTCCATGCAGCACCATCAGACAGTAGTACTCTGGTTCCCCAGGAAGTGAAACCAGACAGTACCGTCAGACGTGCCCTGAGATGTTATCGATGATAATATGATTGTATTTTCTCGTTGAGAAGCTTCTAAACAAGGCGACTTAGAGCAATCAATGCCGCAAGAGATAAATGTGCATATCAGGACCTTGGTATCAGCCAGAAAATGGCCATTTGTTTAAGAAGAAGGAAAAGGCATGACATTTTACACATTAAAATTGATTATTTCATCAATAGGTTAATAGAAAACCAGGCTGCAAGTTCACTTCCTGCTTATACATCCCTACGGTAATGGAAGATCAGAGCATGAAAAATGCTAGGCATAGAGCAGTCTGGGAGAGAGTTTTCCTGCACTGAACACCCTCCCTTCCAGAGGGGTGCCAGCCAGATTGTGCCTATTTATATGTAAATGTTTTAGAAAGGCAGAGGGGAGCACAGCAGCACTCAAACTATGGCACCACTTCTTTCTGGAACTTGTGAAATCTGAAAACTCCAGAGCTTCAGCTGTTGGAAAGTTAAGCACATACTTAATTCTACAGTCACTCTCATACCTGCCTACAGAGCCTGGTGACACTTCCAAAGACTTTGAAAACCAACCATCCTGGTTTCCTTCATTATTAACAAATGGGATTTGCTCTGGGCAGTACCTAAGATCCTACTACCTAAGATCTGTCTGTGGTGTGACCCAAGACAGATCCTTAGGTAAGGCCTAGGATTAAGACACCTCCTGATCCAGAAGTGTAGGAAGCTTCTCTGCCTATGGAAAATCAAATGCCTACCCTATGATAAAAGAAAGTCTTCCATCACCAGTAGGGATCACATTTCCTTGTAAAATACCTGTTGATGTTCAAATTCAAACTATGAGGTAATTCTTTTTTTATTTTTTTGAGACAAGATCTTTCTTTGTAGTTCAGGCTGGTCCTGAGCTCACTATGTAGCCCAGACAAACCTCAAATTCAGCAATTCTTCTGCCTCTGCCTCCTGAGTGCTGCCACCATTCCTGGCACTGTGGTGTGGTACTGATTGCTGGTCGGCGTGAGTCACTATGCCCAGTATTGTATGTGGTTACTTGGGATCGAACCAGGGACCTTGTGCTTGCTAGGTAGGCATGGAACCACTGAGCTAAATCTCTGGCCTATATGAGGTAATTGTTGGATGTTCAGTTTTGACAACTTTTTAGCAGCTTTAAATAAAAAACTTAAGTCCCAGTTCATTTTTGTTCTCATGGTTAATATAAATTTGCATCCTGAATATTCAGTGCTATATTTTCAGAATTATACTTGCTTTTTTTTTAAGATAGGGTTCTTGCATGTACTGTTTTGCATTGTGGCTACAAGAAAATCTCTTGTGCACAAAGAGACCCACTGAGATTTGCTTTGGCAGCAGAACTCGTCACAGAGCCCTGACCATCCCCTCTCCTGGCCACTGAAACTTGGTACAAACACAGAACCTGAAGCCAGGGCATAACCCTCACTTCCCAAGGTTCAGAATTTGGGCCCTAATTCCTACCACCAAGGCAGGCAGGAAGTTAGCCGTCCCAAGGGGGGCTGTGGTGGAGCTGGAGAGCAGACCATTGGCTGGAGATGGGGTCACCCCGGCTGACACTTTATGAGTATAAAACTTTGTGACGACCTGTGAAGTATAAAGGGCCACGGGCCCCAGGTGACCACTTTTTCACTTCTCCTGTACACAAGACCAGTGGTATCCAAACAGAAGCCAGTGGTCTCTCCAAGTAATTTCTCTTCCTGGATGTGAATGCTTCGAGACAGATAGCCCCATGGTGCCTTCTTCAGGAGCATGAATGACAGCACTGCTGAGCCTGTTCGTGTGTGTCCCCCACGTGGCAGACCCATCCTCTGGTCCTTTGCCTTGTGGCTACATCTTCAGCTGCTCAAGGGCCGCTTTGTTTTTCTGTGTGGCTCTCCAAGGTGTTCCCTGAAGGGCCCAGGGAAATCCTTGTGATGTCTTCTGGGCCACAAGTATTGGTGTCCTTGAGCTCAGGTTTGGGAGGTGGAGGCCAAGCAGAGTGAAAAATACATGCCTGGAGGTTCCATGTCGGCTCAGCAAGTCACTGCCATCAGCTGAGGGGCCAGCGTCCCCTAGGTAACTAGTGTCTCTCCCCGGCAAAGAGCCTAAGCAGGCCTTTGTTCTTTGGGCTCCTAGGAGCTCCCTTCACAGCCTGCCACCTCCCAAGGATGAAAAGTAATGACCTCTGCCCTTTTACCAACCCCAGATCGCCCTGAGGCTTTGCTGCTGTGGGTACAACCCAGCCTTGAGTCTTCCTGGCAAAAATTCCTTCCTTTCTCCATAGCTCTCGGCTGTAAAGTTCTACCTTCTGCAACACGTATGAACTGCTAATCGCCCGTCTCTGTCGATTTGACATGCTCCTAATTTTCTGCCACATGAACCAGGCCCTGGCTCCTGGCTCCTGGCTCCTTCAAAGGAAGCCACAGCCCCAGGGAGAAGGCAAGCAAGCATGTGCCCTGTTTTGAGTAGCCATCGTCTGCCAAGGGGGTGCATGCACTTGTTTGCTGGGGGCATCTTTGATTTTGTGCAGCCCCAGCACACCGCTGCCTTTCTGAGCTGCTCTGCACAGGTGACAAGGGAGTGGCAGGCAGGAACTGGGGCCCCTGGGTGCCCACCAGCTTCGCGCGAACCTGCGGCTCGGAGATGACTTCATATGCTACTTTGACATTTCTTTTCTCCCCTTTTTCATTTGTTTTCTTTTCGTTTTTGTTTTCTCTCTTCTCCCCCTCTCCTCTCTCTGCTGTCGGGATGCAGCCAAACGCAAAGCATGGAAACTAAACCGTGTTGGTAGCCTGCGAAATATATACAGCAGCAGCAGCACCAACACTGAAGGTAACGCCTCGCACCTCCACCGCCTCCCTCCTTCCTCCCGATGCAGACATGGAAATGCGACCGCCCCGCCGCATGCTCCCTACTGTGTTTGCAGACTCATTCTTGTGGTTGCTCCATCTTTCTGTTTGTATGTTTTATTTTACCATTCATGTTCCTTTCAGCTTACTTAAATTTTGACCTTTCTCTCCAGTCGTAGAGTAGTGATGTTTAAATTACTTCAGAAACCTATTTTCTCCTCTTCTTTCTTTTCCTTTATACATGTGGGCACTCAATGTAATATTTCCCAAGTTATTACAGTTTTTAAAAGTGTTAGTATCAGGTGTAATGATCTGTAGCCAAATACAATAGTGTGCCGTGACATTTAAGTAACAGTCTTAATTTGTTTTGTGGAAGCATTCTCCATGATGCTGGCTGCAGCTCTACTCCGGAGGCAGGCAGGCCCGGACCATTTGCATGGGCTGCTATTGCTTGTAAATTCAGTATATTGTTGTGTTTCTAAAGGTCGTCTGGTGCCAAAGTTCACAAATTGACTCGCGTTGCTGTTTTCACCGAAGACAGCCGTCATTGCCTTTGTATAATAGCAGATTGAATTTTCCCCCACCTTCATTTGAACAACACAATTATAAATTGCCTTTCTTTTATGATTACAAATGTCAAGGGTCAGAATTATTTTGATGCCAGGCAAGGGAAAAACCAGCACCATCAGCCCAAGTACATGGAAGGGAGGCTGGTGCGTGGTACGTGTGATGCAAAATAGGTCACAATCGAGCGAGCTCGGGATAATAGGGGGAATTTTTTTTCACTTAAGTGCAAGCCAAATGGGTCAAGTAATCGCGAGCTTGCGCCCTAACACTAATTGACTTATTTGGGGATGATTATAACTGTAATATTTTTCTTAATGTCACTGTTTTCTGGGCTGTTGATTTTAGCGATTGCCAAGCGGTGGCATTAAATCTCTTGTAAATTTTAAATTGCACACTATTTCTGTAAACAAGTCCCTTCTTCACATCCTGGTCATTAACCTTTGCTGATTTATATCACCATCCTCTTTTTCTTCCTTTCACAATTACTCCTGTCTCACTGCTGAAAACCCTGCTCTCAGCTGAGAAAAAAAAATGAATTTGGGAAACAAAACTACAATTGTATGATGGCTCATTAAAGGGCCATTTTTAATCATAATTTTTTTGTTGTTGTTGCTCTTCAAGGGAAAATTGTCCGTTAAGGTACCAGTGGAGCTTGGCCCATTGGTGTCTTTTTTTTCTAGGATTAAAAAAAAACCTAGAGAAAAAAGTAGTATTCAAGAAACAGTTCCATTCGGTACCATTGTTGTTGCATCCTGGAGAGTTTTAATGTTTTCCCTTGCTGTTTTAAATGTTTGGGTGCATATTATTTCTCTCACCTATGTCCTTATGTGTTTCTTTTGTGTGTGTACAGGTTTGTCACAACCAATTTGTTTATTGACTTCTAGCCTTAAAAACAAAGTTGTAAGGTCTAGTTTTAAATGCCATTGAATACCAAACTGAGGCACAGTAAAGAGACTCAGGTTGGCCCCTCCGTGTGAAGGGCAGGAAGCCCCCGCCCTGACCTGCTGGGGCTGGCACGGGCTCCTAGCACCCAGTGTGACCATTCACAGGAGTGTTGGCTCCACATTCTACTGGTCAGGTAACTCATGACATCGGTTGCCACCTGCTCTGCCACTCTTTGACCACCAGGCAGCTTGGCAAGCTTGAGGCTCCTTGTCAGTAGCTACGACAAGGCAATCATGGGCATTCCAAGGTCAGTAATAGCCACCTGACTGATTCCCCCTCATACGGTCTCCCATTTTCCCAGTCATAGTAAGTTTCTGTTTTGTGTTCATTTACATTTATGAATTTTTAATTAAGCCACCTGACCTTTCTTACTTACTTTGGGTCTCTTTTAAAGTTAATACCTATACACATACAATCTCATTTCATACAGTTTTTAATAGTATATTACAGAATTCATAGAATTGTATACATTATCAAAATACCTTTCTGCCACCTGGCCTTGAGATACAGGGTGTTACCATGCATTCACTGTCTGATAAGGGTGCTTCATGAACACTGTTTGCTGAGCGTTCATATTTGTATTTAATCCTACAGCCTCGAAGCAGCACTAAACATACCCCTCGTGAAATACAGTAGTTTTGTAAATACTCTACTTGAATAATTTATTCAAAGTTACCCAGTAAACACCATCAAAACCAGGTTGACACCAGAGTTAAGTTCCCTGTAGGTTATTAGAACTTGAGTTTCAGTAATGAGGTTAGAAAGGTACCCATGGAAGCTACAGTGTGGCTCAGATGTTCCCAAGCCCTCCAGGGGACATAGGGCCCCAAGAAACGGACACGATGTGAGGCCATGGTCTCTCTGAAGGTTCTTTTCTTCTGTGGCTACTTTGTTCCACCTCTGGACTCTGTTCTCTCATTTAATCATCACAGTCTTGTGCCAGGTAGGGATTGTGTCACAAATAGGAAGTCCAGTGTTTCTTTGAAAAACCCGCTAACTGGAGGCAGGACATACACCTAGATCTCTGTTCTGACAACCACTCCCAGATTCCCATGAGAGGAGAGATGGTGGGTATCAGGAGTGGTTGAAAACAAACTAAAGTTACAAGGGAATTCCACATAAAGATTAGAAAACAATCATTGATTCAAATCTTCATTATCTTTTGAGAAATGAACTCTTTCTTAAGATGTGTGAAATTTAATGTCCCTCAATGGGAATAGAACTTTAGTCTGTGTCTCAGAAGCCTGTGATGTGGGGTGGAGGTGTATTCATGGTGGGACTCTCCACTTAGCAGCTGCCTCCTTACTAGGAGCAAAGATCTACCCATTAGATGCTTGGCTAGACCTAGAAATATTCCTCCCTATGGTCCATTTCTTCTGGACTAGTACCAAGAGAACTGCAGGAGTGAGAACCATGGTGCAGAACCCTCCCCCAAGCCAGTGACCCAAAGCAGAGTACCAGCCACTGGGAATGGAGTGGTCAGACACACGGGTTCTCCAAGGGAACTTGAAAGTGTTTTGGTCAGAGAAAATTACTTCCCTAGATAAAGGGTAATAGATAAAGGGAATTCTGAGTGTCAGGGAGCAAGCCTACCAAAACTGCCTGCACATTCCATGGGCTGCTCTGCCTGTCACAGCGAAGCGAATACTTGACCACAGGCCACTGACTCTGTAGGCAGCCCTTGACCCAAGGACCAGACAGGCTCACAGTGTCCTGCCTTGACCTCTTTGCCTATTGTGTCTGAAAGTGCCATTTCTGTGGGTTCAGAATTGCTCCAAACACAGCCTTGGGGAGCCCCTGCTCTGGACCCTCTCTGCACTATGTGTGCCCTCCCCACAAAGGGGGCAGCTCTGTGAACACTGGCTCCCCGCAGCCCAAGGTGGGATCAGACAGTCTCCTTTGGAAGACATCACACCACTGAGGCTCAAAGCCTCAGGTCTCAGAGCCCTACACCTACCTCTTCCATAGAGCAGCTGAAAAGCTGAGTAGGCCTCTCCTACCTGTGCCCTCCACCATCAGCCCTGGTCACAGTCCTGAGACTTCACAGAGCTCAGTCACCACACACACACTTCAGGGGCTGGGGTCCCCAAAGGCTATGCTTTCTCTTCACTTCTGTCCACCCTGTACTGGGGTCCCCATCCCCTAAGCTAGTCCCAGAGCATATGCAGGGAGAGAATGCCCATACTCACTCCCTCAGAGCATGCTGGGAGATGAGGGAGATGTATTCCAAAACAGACCCTGTGTACTTTGTGGATGCAGTGGAATGCAGGAAAGCCTTTGATTCAGGGGTCAGAAAAGACATCACATCTGTGGGTGTATTATACAAATTAGCAGACAACCGAGTTTAAAGGAAGAGAGGTTTATTTGGCTCGTGGTTATGGAGGATGCGGTCCATGGTCAAGGCCCTGGTAGAAAGCATGCTGGACCAAAGCTGCTTGGCTCATGGTGGTGCAGGAGAAGAGTGCCAGAAACAGAGGGCCTTGGGAACAGAATGGACCCTAAAGTCACGACTCTGTGCCCACCCAGAAGTAGGCTTTGCTAAGCCCTTGAGCAGCTGCCAGGCCAGTTGAGTTGACCACCAAGCTGAGCCATCACAGTGGGACTTGACAGCACCCCTGGTCACTGCAGCACTGGCAGGAAGCAGTTCCCGGAATCCTGTCATGGGACCATCCAGCACAATGAGGGGATAGCTTAGATCCCCCACATTTTATATGAAAAACTGTGGCCAGAAGGAAGGTCACTGTGGGGTCCAGCAACATGTTGGTACATGGAGACTGGTGTAGCATTACATATTCCAGATGGAAGCAGTAGGTTGAACCTGGGATACTTGGTAAAGAGGGAGAAGCAGCCACAGGATGGAGCAAGAAGTCCAAACACCTCTCCAGGGCATGGTGGAGGGGTGCAGACAATGAGAGCTGCCCTGCCACCACCAGCTTAGTGTGAATCAGTGCCAGGCCTGCCCAGCAAAATGAGGCTCACTTCTCCCTGTGCCTGGGTATCCAAGATAGTCCCAAGTAAGAATGTGCCTTGGTCTTTTTCTGAGGACTCCCTAGACCATCTGAATGGAGTCACCACATCTCCCCCAGCTAGGTTCTGTCACCTACTAAACCTGCCTTCTAGAACTATGTCTCCCCGAGGACCTTTCTTCAGACTCAGTCAGGGTCCACTGCACCTTGCATCATTTCAGACACTCTGAGTCAAGCTTTCACTGCCTCTTGAGCCAGGTGGTCTTGCTTGGATCCCACTTCAAATGTTCTAGTTCTAACCTTGGGGCCTTTGATGTGCCCCTGGATGCCTCAGTTTCCCTGTTTGGGCAGAGGTGATGGCCCCCAATGCACAACCCTAGGATTTGGGATGAGCGCATACATACATCTGGAAGGTAGCGGTGCCCACAAGGTTCTTCGGGTTCTCTGCACATGCTCTCCCCTCCCAGTCCTGGCCTGGTATCAAGAGTGCCTCTCCCAGGACTCCCAGACTCACTGCTCTTCAAAGAAAATTCAGATCTGAACCTCATTTACATGTATAGCAAGAAGAGGAGACTGGAAAAGAGTTGTAACCACTGAAAAATGTAAGTGAAGATATAAAACTCAGACTTACTCTATCTTCCCCAAACCTACCCTTCCCAGTTTCACTTAGTATCTTACAAAGAATCATCACTTGAAGAAACCTGAGGAAAGCTGTAACTTTGGAGTCAGATGTACCTGGCCTCATTTGCATTCTCCAGGGTCTTTCTTCCCCCCCACTGCTCCTTGCTGTAGCATGGAAATGGGCAGACCTGGCTGGAAGGGAGGCTGGGCACCTCGAGAGGCCAACAGCAATATGCAGACCTTTGTGATGGGCCAGCCCTGGATGGAATCGGCCAAAGCAACCCCTCCTGGGTGGTGAATGGCACTGATGTGGGTAAATCCTGGTCCAGGAAACCCTTCAGTGGGAACCAGCTCCAGAAAGGAGTTTCAGGGGAGAGGCAAGAGTGGTCTTTTAGCCCCTGGGTTTTGAAGGAAGGGTGATGGTGAGGGGCACCTGACATAATACACATGGAAAGTCCCCTGATACCCACATGAGAGCCACCATGGCCACCTGCGCCCATGGCCACTCATCCATGCAGCTGGCACCCAAGGGACCTTACAGAGTGAAGGTGAGTCATCCTGAGGACAATTTTCATGCAGTCACCAGAAACTGAAAGCACGCGCCTCCAGGTTTCTCCTGTTCCACATCACAGCTGGGGCCTGAGAGCCCACACACGCTGCACCCCAGAATGCCGTCAGTTTGAGATAGAATATTTCTTCAGGATCTCTGCCTTACACACTTTCCTTGCTTCCTGCACTGTGTGGCAGCCTTGGGGGTCCAGAAACTGAAGCTTTAGGCTGTTTTCTGAGCTCTGTAAAGTGTGTAGAAAATGAAACCCTCCCCGGGGAGTTCACAAACCCTCACTGTGCTGAGATGTAGCTGTAAACAATTCCTAACTCTATGCTCTCTGTCTCCAAAGATTTGCCTCCTCCCAGACTTCCTCGTGTCCATCTTCCAGGTTAAGCCACAGTACGACACTTTGGTCAGACTGTCAGCTAGAAAAGGTACTCACTAAAAGCAGAGTTTCCAAAGTTATTTGGCCAAGAGCCATGAGCCATGTTATAATGGACACATATAATAATAATGTAGCTTAAATGTAATACCCTCTTGAGGAAGTGTTATAAGCGTTTTCGCCGCAAAGGTCTTGATTCCCTGTAGCCCTGGACCATACTCATCAGGCTTTCTTTCACATGGATCTTTCCTTGTGAAGAAATTAGAAGTTGACTTTGTGAAAACAATTTTTATGTGTGGTACAGAGGGTCTAATCTCAGAGCACTCTATCACTGAGCTACATACCTAGCTTTTTTGTTTTTGGGTTTTTGGGGTTTTTTTTCCTTTTGAGACACAGTCTCACTAAGTTGCTAAAACTTGGAATCCTGTCTCAGCTTCCCTACATGCGTTCATTACTGGCATGAGCCACTGTATCCAGCAACATTTTTATTGTGGTTGGTTTGAGCTGACATCTTAATCATGTCTAGTTTTCATCATAATTGGGTAAAATGTCCAAAGCACATGCCTGTCCAGTGTATGCTTTGTAAAACTATTGAAGTAGTTTACAAAATGTGGGAGTCAAAAAATGAG
>PVIC010018175.1:21711-31993 GCA_004025085.1 Thryonomys swinderianus
CCTGCCTCGCAAGCATAAGGACCTGAGTTCGATCCCCGGTTACCACATATAATGCTGGGCGTGGTGGCTCACGCCTGTAATCCCAGCACTCGGGAGGCAGAGACGGGAGGATTGCTGAGTTCGCGGCGGCTTGCCTGGGCACCATAGTGAGCTCAGGGCCAGCCTGAACTACAAAGCAAGACCCTGTCTCCAAAAAAAACAAAAAAACAAAAAATGAGCATAAAAGCCTGGGACTGCATATGACTTGTCCTCACCCAGTCACAGAAGACAGGATGGGGAGACCTAGAGAAACCACAAAATAGCAAACACATTCTGTCTTCCTTTCCAACTCAGCACAAGAACAGAGAGAATTGTGTAATGGGGATTCTGCAGCTGCACTGGGTTCAGGAGCACCAAGGAAGGTCTTGCCTTAGAAAAGACAGGGATAGCATGCCTGTGGCATCCCCAGTCTGGTGCCTCTCATGAAGATAAGGTTGAGCTAAAGAAGATGGCATTTGCCACTTGTGGGCACCAGCCAGCAGGCAGCAGAGCAGAAGAGAGACCCGATGGAGGAGTCCCAGTTCAGGGAGAAGCTGAGAGAATCCCATCACTAATACTTACTAATGAATTTTTTTTTTTTTTTTTTTTTTTTTTTTTTTTTTTTTTTTTTTTTTTTTTTTTTTTTTTTTTTTGCTTTTTGAGACAGGGTCTCGCTTTGTAGTTCAGGCTGGCCCTGAGCTCACTATGGTGCCCAGGCAAGCCGTCGCGAAATCAGCAATCCTCTTGTCTCTGCCTCCCGAGTGCTGGGATGACAGGCGTGAGCCACCACGTCCAGCATTGTGGTATGCGGTGTTGATTGTTGGTGGGCGTGTCTCCATGCCCAGCATTATATGTGGTTACCGGGGATCAAACTCAGGACCTTGCACTTGCGAGGCAGATGCTGGAACCACTGAGCTAACCCTCCGACCCACTAATAAATTTTTTAAAAAGTGCTTGGCCATAGGTCGAGTCAGCATCCATGTATTGCTCAGGGGTGTCACATTCCCTGGACACAAGGCCTGGTTCTCCTAGGACAGAAGTCATGGATGGAGCTGTCCTCTTCCCTGGGGGCCATGGCCTCTTTATGGTCTGTTCATCCTTCAGGTCGCTGGGCTCAGCACCTCCAGGGCCTGTCTCAGCCCCACCTGCCATGGACCCATGCATCCTCCACACCAGACATTCTTGTCTCTGTGGGCTTGATGGTGCATATCATTTTCACCTGGTGTTTATCATTGAAGGTATCAGGAAGGACACTTGGTCCTGTTGAGGGAATACTGGACAGGCTTCATGTGGGGTTTCCAGGCTGTAGGAGACCTGGAGAAGCACCTCTTTCCACAGGACATAGGCTGGTATCCAACCCCCTAAGCCCAGAGGACCCTTGAATGCAGGAGAGGAACAGGCACATGGCTTTGAGCCACTTTACATGGCACCATGGGACCAGAATCGAGGTCACCTTGGCCTTGGCAGAAGACCCAGCCCCCATACCCTTCATGGATCCCTCCTGGAGACACACCTGGGCCTGCTTCTGTCCATCTCTCTGGCCCTCTCTTTCTCTTCCAAGCTTCTTCTTGTCTGTGCCCGTTAGAAACAGCCCCACATGGAGGACTGTTTTCAGCTGTTTCGGCCCTTTAACCCTTTGCCTGCTAGGATTCCACAAAAATAATTGATGACTGATTGGCCCATTAACCTTTCAGGAAAAAAAAAGTTTGACAGCCCGACTTGTGTAATGAGGAGGGATTCCTTGTGAAATCAGTCTGATGGTGGAGATGCCTGCCCCTAAGGAGGTGGAATTAGCCCCCTGGGGCCTCGTCTGCATAGAAACTGGACGCAATTAGTGTAATATCTGGTGTTATTAATGTCGTTGGGAATAATTGGGCAGGTTGGTTTCGACAGGTTCATGGTGCTAAAATACTATTATAGTGGACCTTCCACAGCCAACTGTTAAACACGGAAAATTGTTTGAGTCCCTGTGAGCCCAATCACAAGACTTTATTAAACAGACAGGCTCCAGAATGTGGCACCAAGGAACAACACACCAACCGGCACTCTGGGCTTGGGGTGGGGCGGTGGCTTGTCTTCTCACAGTCACAGGCTGCAGTTGCGTGTCTCAGGCCAAGAGCATACTTTCCATGTGCGCCACCAGGACCTCCTGAATTAAATAGAAGCCTCTGCAGTTGTCACTGGTGCTGGGCTTGGGCCAGCAACGTGCTCGTTCTTCACATTGTCCAGAGGATGACAGGGACACTATGCTCAGCTCTGTCTTCCTGAGCAATCAGCCCCACGCTGCTGACTGTGCTAGCTCTCGTTTTTTACCTAGTTGCTGATAGCGCAGAAATCATCCCAGTCATACTCAACATGATGTAGTCCCTCAGGGCTGTTAGGGAGCTGAAACAAGCTGTGTCACCTGAGAAAACGTCTTTGAACATTAGCAGGAATGTGTGTCCTAAAGTCTCTTCACTGTTTACTGAATGAGTGAATAGTCACTGTCGCACTGTGGAAATGTGAATGTGGTGCATCGAACCATCTATCCCTGAGCTGCAGACTGGTAAGATGAGCAGAGCATAATGTGGGTGGCATTTGCCAGCATGAATTTTTCTCTGTTGACTTAGAATTGGCTTGAAAAGTGGCAGAAGCCCCCTCAAAAGGGTGTCAGCTAACAGGGGCAAGTAGATCATCGCGCATAACAAGCCATGGGGCAGGCAAGTAGGGCTGGCAGTGGGTCACCTCTCACAGGCCCTGGATGGCATCAGGCTTTCTGGCTCTTCTGATCCCTGGCTTCCTTTTTCAGATTGGCAGAATCCTACCTGTCCACAGCCCCAAC
Source organism: Thryonomys swinderianus (assembly GCA_004025085.1). Classification (NCBI taxonomy): domain Eukaryota; kingdom Metazoa; phylum Chordata; class Mammalia; order Rodentia; family Thryonomyidae; genus Thryonomys; species Thryonomys swinderianus. The sequence continues at coordinate 24,551 of PVIC010018175.1, forward strand.
TCTGATTGGTATAAAAGCCTGAGACATGGGCCACAGGGTTAACTGAGTGGTTCCGGCACCTGTCTCGCAAGCGTAAGAACCCGAGTTCGATCCCCGGTAACCACATACAATACTGAGTGTGGAGACTCACGCCCACCAGCCATCAAGACCACATACCACAGTGCCGGGTGTGGTGGCTCACACCTGTAATCTCAGCACTCAGGAGGCAGAGATAGAAGGATTGCTGAGTTCGAGGCTTGCCTGGACTACATAGTGAGCTCAGAACCAGCCTGAACTACAAAGCGAGACCCTATCTCAAAAAAAAAAAAAAAAGCCTGAGACACTTGTGCCACATGCCCCCTCCTTGTCCTATCAGAGCACCCCAGATTTCACACTGACTGCCCCAGAACCCAGTGGACCAGCCATTCTTCCCGTGCTGACCAGTCACTATCCAGGGAGCCAGACACCCATGAAGGTGACCACCTGAGTGCCCAGCTATGACCACAACACCCGTACTCCACATCACCGAAGCCAGGACAGCCCCCCAGGAGGCCCCACACTGTGCAGCCTGACGTGATAGGGCAGCTTGACAGGAGTTCCAGAGAAACAGCTTGCCAGGGACAAGCTGGCCAGGACTTCCAGGGAAGTGCTCCTTAGAGGCCCAGTCATCTTCCTTTCCCAGAACAGAGAATCAGCAGAAATACCAGAGCTGCACCACGCTGAGGCCCTCCCACCTGCAGTGAACATCCTAGGAGGGCTTCTTTCTTGGGATCCCTTTGCTCTTTAAAATGGAGAAATCATGCTGTGTAGCACTTAAGGTTGGAAAATAATCAGAAAGGGTAAGGGCTACAGAGGCCTGGCATCTGTGCCAAGCCCAGTGGCACTGTTCACTGCTCTGTGTCATAGATCCTCACAGGAAGTAGTTTATCCCCATGTGGAGATCATATGTAAAGTGACAGAACACATGATTGCTTTGTGCATCTTGTTTCTTAAGTCTTGAGCAGCTGAGAAAAGTCATATAGCATATATTTTTCAGTTCTGAAATTCTAAACTGTGGGTATTTACATTTTACCCTCAAAAAACATGTGAAGACAGCACTTTGAAAGACATAAGACTTGGGAATAACAGGAACAACCTTGGTGCCCTGGTGAGGCTGCGTCCAGGCTTTCAGCCTTACTCAGTAGCAGGGTGTCCCCACTCTCCCGGAACTGGTGTCGGGCTCTGAAACAACAACATGGGGGAACTGTCTTCGTTCTGTGCAGGACAAAGCTGAACCATTCAGTTACAGACCCAGGCTGTTCATCGGCATTCCATCCACAGCGCTCAGACTATCTTGAGACAGCAGGGCCTGGTGCTTGCCTTGTACACCCACACCTACGCCACACAGTGAACTTGGTGTTGTGGCACACTCTTGCCTACATGTGTTGCTGCTGTGGATTGTGTGTGGCTCCTGTCCTCACTGGTATCTTCACTACTTCTCCAGCTCTGCAGTCATCCCAGGATTTCCCCCCAAAAGGAAAGTGGTCTCAGGTGAGTGCAGTCCTGAGGGCTTGCATCATCATATCTTACCTGGATGTGAACTTAGTCGTGCCACTGTAGGTCATTCAAGCCTGGATGTGTTGACCTTTCCCCACCGCCTGCTGAACTTCAGCTGAGGCTGCAAGGGTCCAGTGTCTATCAGCCATTTCTCTGCAGATACCGTCTCATTGTCTGGTTCAGTGCTAGAGACCGCAAGTGTTTCTGATTTTGGACTATTTGCATAGACTTTACTGGTAGAGCATCTGAAGTGCCCTGAAGCCAGAAGCATTTCAAATTTCAGAACATCTCAGATTTGGGGTTTTCACATTAGGACTGTTCAACCTTTCATTAGCCAGAATGGTCTATCTGTGTGGTTTCCATTGTGCCCTTCGTTCTGAATTGATGACAGCCAGAACTTGAATCCTCGTGGCATCCCTACCTTATGCTTCCCAAGAGTGAGGTCAGGGCTGCTAGTGGCTTCACTTTGAGCTTCACTAGCCACCAAAATTCCACCCTTTCCAAGTTGGATACAAGACTCACTGTGTCTCCATCCAAAACATTGAGAAGAATTTGAACATGGGAGGATGCAGAAGGCACTATGAGCCTCCTTCTTGGGGACAGTCTCCAGGACCTTTCAGTGGAATCGCCCAGTGCGTTGTCCATCCCTTTGTTGACCCAGTAAGCACTCGAGGTGACAGAGCATCGCAGAAGACCAAGGAGACTAAGGTTACAAGGCTGAGGTTCCCAGTGGCAGTGTCGGAGAAGAGGAAGGAGACAGAGCGCAGGGTGGCCCTGGTTGGTCATTAACTGTGATCTGAGAAAGCAAAGATTCAGTAGGACAGACAACTCGGAACTGGGTGGCAAGAGAGCTCTCGAGAGCCACGTACACAAGTGTGTGACACCGCTCTCTGCCAGAGACAGGGAAGAGGGTTCTCTAGAAGGCAGAGTGAGAGAAGCAGGTGGCTGCCTGGGGTGGGTGTCCCAGACAGAGGTCCATCCATAAGAGGGTCATCCAGTTCAGGGTGAAGTGAGGAAGTTACTGGTGCATTCAGCCCCCAGGAAGGTACAGGGCACCTGGTTAAGGAAGCAGGGGTTGTAGGGGAGAAATGAACCAATGACTGCCAGGAGAGACAGAAGTGTTTAATGATATGGACAAGAACAGAAAGAAAACTATCTGGTCAGCAACAGAGCAGCGGTGGGACAGATTTGAAGGCAAGTCAGAGCAGTAGTGCAGGACAGGCACTGCAGGGAGTGCATCTAGAAACCTGCAAGAAATAGATCCTGATGTTCCTGTGAATACTTAGCTCTGTTTCCTGAGTAAATTTTGCATGCATAGGTACATTTTGTTTACATAATTAATGGGGCAAAGCTAAACTGTACTTTAGCAGTTTCATCTGAAAGTTTTGTCTTTGCGTGAAGTATAATGGTGGAGGCAGCTACTGCTTTAGCATGAGGCAAACTGTGTAGATGTTGCCGTGGTGTTTCACCGGCTTTGTCATCTGCGTGTGTGTGTGTGTGTGTGTGTGTGTGTGTGCACGCACACATACACTATGCACAGAGAGCCTACTCTATCTCCTGACCCTACACCCAGCCTGGCACCTGAGACACAGTGGGCGCCAATGCCCAAGCACCACACCCACGTCAAGCACATCCAGCTCCTTTCCTCCACATCCACGTAGCTCTGTGGCAGATCAGTGTACAGACATCTAAGTGGGAAGCTAATGGTTGTAATTTTTTTACATGACAACCCAATAAATCCTGATCACAGGGAGCTTTTATATGAGCATTTGAATTTCACAGATTTAAGAAGATACCAGGCTGTTCAGTAGGCTTCCTAATGAACAACTGCCATGGTCCACCCATGAATTACCAAGTTTTCCTTACAGCCTGTGAATTATGTGGCTCTTTCCTCACCTACCTGTCAATTCACTGGGAGTGTTTTGCATAAAATATGTGAATTGGGGCACTGTCGTGCAAGGATCGGCTGTAGTTCATAGGGTTAGAACATAAAAGCCCATGGGTCAAGAGGCCACACCTCTTAAAACCCACAGATGGGGTGATTCGGCCAGTAATTGCAGGGTATAATTGCAGGTCAGCCATGGGAAGCCTGTTTGGAAATCACAGTAGGTTTTAAAATACACACACACACACACACATGCATCCCCCCAGTCTCTGAGGAAATGGGCTAGGGCCTGCAGGTCTCCCCACCTCCCACCCCACCCTCACATGCACAGGAGGAATGGTCTCCCTCTGCAGAAACATGGACTCACTTGTTTTCCAAACTCCAGGGTAACACATGGAATCCAGTTCCTGATAAGTCTCTTACTTTCTGAACTGTGGTCACTGGGTCTGCAGAAACCCAGAAGCTGGAGAGAGTAAGGAAACATGCGTATGTTACCCTACGTGTGCTAAGGGGTCCCTGAGGCTCCTGCCTGCAGGAGGCTTACCCACTAATGCCCAGGCCTGGCCCCTGCTGTAGCATCTTATGTGAATTGGGGCACTGTCGTGCAAGGATCGGCTGTAGTTCATAGGGTTAGAACATAAAAGCCCATGGGTCAAGAGGCCACACCTCTTAAAACCCACAGATGATTCTTATGAGCTTTGGAGGGGGTCATGCATGGACCTTTGAGAGCCTGGGGAGTCCATGGCCAGCAGGACAACATCTCAGCCATGGGAGGGTTCTAGCTGCATATTGTCTCCTAGCAAGGAAGGAATGGCTGCTGTGGCCCCAGAGACAAGAAGCAAGAGGTGGCATCAGGTCCCAACCGGACTCAAGGCTGCAGGGCATGTGGTGATGCAGGTTGTGGGTAGAAGACTGGGTGCGGAATGGGCCACTGAGGAAGCGTTTGTATACAATGGCAGTAGGTAGCTAGGGCGCTGGCACCGCCAACAACAGCTGCTCACCAGGTGGTTATCTTGCCGCCAGTGAGACCTCATACCTAAAGCCACCTCAGGTTTCCTGCAGGCCGGTTGTCACTGGTCCTGTGTTTGTCCTCTGGCACTGCATCTCACAGGTAGACACAGCCTCCATTTCACGGGTGAGTGAAGCAGACCTGGCCATGGGGGAACCTGCCCAGAGCCTCAGCTGGGCACACAGTGGACACTCCCCCATCCCAGCCAGGGCCCATCGGTGCCTGCACCCCTCAACTGAGGCTCTGCCGAGTCTCCAGGGTTCCACTCTCTTGGTCTGACGAGGACAAGAATTAAGCTTCTCCCTTCTGCCAGGTCTTGGCCCTCCAGCCTTCCTTTGCTGGGTTCATCTGGATCTGCACCCACAGGCTGCATATTCAAGCCACACCCAAGATTAGTAGTACTAACTTACCTTTCCTCCCATAGATACGGGTGTCAGCAGTAAGTTGCAAACTTATTTCCCTAAGTTGCTTGGTCTGTGCCCAGCACAGACACACTGACATTGCCTGCTGGTTTTCATTTTTCCCTGTCCCCTGAGCATTGATTGAAACCCACCTAAGCCCGCTGGCTTTAGGAAGCAAGTCTTGAGTGCTTGGAGGTGTGCAGATTCAGATCTCCGCCGCCATAGTGGTCCAGTCCTGTGTGTGCCGCCGCCCCCTGCAGGTGCCATTGAACCCAGAGGCACTTTTGTGACAGAGGACTGGCAGAGGCGCTGCGGCTCATAAAAGTAAACTCTTCATCCCCACCACTCTGTTTCAGAACAAGAAGAAAACTTTGAGTTTATCATTGTGTCCCTCACTGGCCAGACGTGGCACTTTGAAGCCACCACATATGAAGAGCGAGATGCGTGGGTCCAAGCCGTCGAGGGCCAGATCCTCGCCAGCCTGCAGTCCTGCGAGAGCAGCAAGAATAAGGTAAGGCCCTCGGCAGGCTGCCCTGAAATCAAGGCCACCGATCGTCAAAGGGAAATGAAGGCCCAGAGTGATTCCCCAGGGAGGACAAAAGCATCAGATGACATGTGCGGATGACAAGACCGGGCATTCTCTGCGAGTAGAAAACTCAATAATTGAAAAGATCAAAGCAGCCTGTGTCTGTCTTCATCATGCACCATGTATTGGTATCCTCACTTGACCACATCGTGTGGCAGCATTTCCAATATTAAGTCTTTATCCGCTAAATCCTAGAGAGCAGGCACTGACATTTTATTATAGACGATGAACGGAGGGCTTCTGTGTCCATACTTATTTCTGTTGTTGTTGTTTGGGGTGAATAAATCAGAAAAAGAAAGATAGGGATTTAAAAGTGCAACATTCTATTCTTATAAATGCCAAACATGCAAGTCCAAGTCAACTTGGTAATGCCGCTCTTATTAGGGTCTAGAAAGGAAAAGGAGCTGCTTGGATTACAGCATGCAGTAGCTTGGACAGAGTCAAGTTTCTGTTTTCTAAGCTGTTGATAAAGCAGATGAGTGTGTCATTCAATAACTAAAGGTAATTAAGTGTTTTAGATTTATTTGGCAAAAATTGCAACTCTATAACCCTATATTTTCTAGGCTATTGCTTAGTTTAGTGATGTTCTTTCTATTGAAGTTATTTTTCTATAAAGAGTTCTCTCACTTTTACTGTTTCAATGCTTGAATATTTTAATCTCCATTGCTGGTTTAGACATTTTTAGACTCTTGGTGAGTGTTTTGAGTTGTTCAAACTGATTAACTAGAAACGGAGGGAATGGACATCACTCCTCCACCCTGCAATTGTTTGTAACCATTTAAAGAAATTTCTACTTGTGATTTATGATCAGCTTTGTCATTAAGAATTTTATTACCCTCTTTAACCAGGGTAAACCAAACCACAGTCATTATTATTATTATGTAATTTGCTTCCTTTGGAAGATGTTTTACACCCAGGGTGGGAAGAACCACTGTCTTTTATTCTGAGCACCCTGGCTCCCTTGGCCACATCCACATGTAGCCACACCATCCCCCCTGAAGTGAACACAGGAAGTTTTGATGTCATTTTCCTTGAGTAGCCAGAGGGCATGTGCCTGTGGATATTTCAGGGTCTTAGATAGCAGATGGACTGACCATGGAAGTTAATGCAGCCACACAGAGAAAATCAGGTGACAGTTGACTGGTTTTTAGTGAGTCTTTTGTTGTTTTATATCCAGAGCTGGACATGAAATGGTTGAACTTCTGAAGAATTCTTAACCCCAAAATCTAGCCTATTCTGTGTATCTCCCTGAAATGGATCAATTTTTGCTTTAATTGTAATATCAAAGGCATGTTTAATAAACAGCCTTAAAAACCACATGCCCCTTTTACCAAATACCTCCCCTTCCAGGGTTCATCACTAGCAGGTCATCATGAGGACCCACAAATACATAGCTGTACATGTGGTCTTCATAGCACTATTTAGGTTAGAGGAAAATTGGAGCAACTGAGATACCTCCCAATGAAATTTCTGATTTATCTTGATAAATAAATCCTCAGGAAATGGAATTCTGTGTGGCCCCTGAAAATAGGGATGTCAGACATTATGTCAAGGCATCAGTGACAAACAGCATTAGGCTGAAGTTAAAAAGGTGGGTTCCGCAGCAGTAGGTTGTGTGCGGGCTCTCCTCAAGTGCACTGCTGTATGCAGGTGTGCTTCAAGAAAGCTCAGAGGAGTGGACATCAGAATGTCAGTACTTAAGTACAGTGATCATGTCTTTCTCCTCTACGTCTTCTAAACTTACTGCAGTGAGCATGTGTTGTCAAAATCCCTCTCAAAGAGGGCCGGAGGGTTAGCTCAATGGTTCCGGCGCCTGCCTCACAAGCGCAAGGACCTGAGTTCGATCCTCGGTAACCACATATAATGCTGGGCGTGGAGACACGCCCACCAACAATCAACACCGCATACCACAATGCCGGACGTGGTGGCTCACGCCTGTCATCCCAGCACTCGGGAGGCAGAGACAGGAGGATTGCTGAGTTCGCGGCGGCTTGCCTGGGCACCATAGTGAGCTCAGGGCCAGCCTGAACTACAAAGCGAGACCCTG
>PVIC010018176.1:0-31935 GCA_004025085.1 Thryonomys swinderianus
CAAGGTCCTGAGTTCGATCCCTGGTAACCACATATAATGCTGGGCATGGAGACACGCCCCCCAACAATCAACACCGCATACCACAATGCCGGACATGGTGGCTCACGCCTGTAATCCCAGCACTCGGGAGGCAGAGACAGGAGGATTGCTGAGTTCGCGGTGGCTTGCCTGGGCACCATAGTGAGCTCAGGGCCAGCCTGAACTACAAAGTGAGACTCTGTCTCAAAAAGAAAAAAAAAATCAAGAAGCGGAAAAACAGGATGCAAGAACAAGACAGAGACAGTTTAGAAAGACACAAATCAATACAGTATACAGTTTAGAGAAAAAATAGAAAAATAGGGACTTCTTGATGGAGAAAGTATTTGGGAAAGAAATATGAGCTTTCTACAAGAGAAAGCTCAATCAACCTGGGCCATATACATTTTATTCTAAATCTACACTGTATAACTCTGACGAAAAACTAACTAGTAGCTATGTTTATTGTCTGAGACCCTAACACACATCATACATCATCCTCTGCTCTATTTCTTCAAAGAAAGAAAAACTCACAAAATCCTTGGTTGAATGTTCTATGCTTACACTCCCTTAGATATATTTCTACAATAACATATTGTCATGCACTGATTTTTTCATCTTGGACCCCTCAATTGGCCCTGGCTCTTAGAGTAACTCTTTTCATTTTAGGGAGCTGTCATGAGGCAGAGTTGGGGCATCTACCATCTTCAGTGTTTAGTTTGTTCAGCCACTGTACACTCTGTTATCCTGTGTATCACAAAAGGACTTGCAGGTATGTTTAACCATATCTAAGAATGCAGCTAATGAGGAATGAAACAGAAGTTTTCTGCTTAGTGACTTTTTCTGGCTTTAAGTCAATCTGCTTTACATAATCCTTTCCAGAGACCTCCTGCCTATCAGAGGTGCTTAAATGGAAACTCAAGATAGGATAAAGTCCAGTTAAGGAGAGTCACATGACAGGCAAGATGTCATCTCCATTTTGCCCCTTGGGTTTTGCTGCTCTTCATCTGATATGAAGGAAGGGGAAACACTGCTAGTTTCTGTCTCGTGGATATTGCCAGAGGGTTCCATCAGGTCTCATCATGCTCTGAGCTTCTGAAAGAATCTTTCACCAAGGCAAGCTGATGTACCACCCAAAGTACTTTAAATGAAATCTAAACTTTGTACACATTCATATGGATTTAATAGATTCCATATTTGTATTGTCCTATGAAATTGTGAAGTTGAAACTGATAATGCTAAAAGCAAATCTCTAGTCACCTTATTTCTCTGTTCAGGAGACAGAGCAGGACCACTAAATCTACAAATGGAATCCTAGTGAGAAAATCAAGCTAACATTAGATTATGTCATGAACACTACAGGTGATTTTTCTTTTTGCACGTTTTACAATGAGAAACAGGAAGAAAAGCAAAAGTGGAAAGCCTGCAGTTTCATCAGAAATGAAATACCTGCAAAGTTAGGGGCTTTGAGAGTTTTGCTGTGGAAATATTAAAATTGAAAAGAAGGCAAATACTTATAAAAGCCCATTTAAAATGTCTTGAGTTCTTGTTAGGAATCAGCAATATTCTACTCATCACTGGCTCAAAGGTGCAAAAGTGAAAAAATTTTGTATAGGAAAAAAGCCCTAGGGATCTCAGTGAATTTAAAGCCAATAAGGAAACAATTTTCTCATTTACAGTCATCCAGGCACTCAGAATTCTCTGCATCCTTGATCCTAGAGGGCCTGATTACTGCTCAAACTGGTAGCAGTCCTCGGTTTCATCCATATGATGCTGGTTTTACAGACATGCCTAAGTGTTGTGGAAGCATAGAGGTCTCCACCAAGACTTCAGAGAAAGTTTTGTTATGACAGAGAGTGCGACTCTGAGAGTGAAATGTGTAAAACAGTAAGGGTGCAGAAGAATGTTCAGTGGAGAACTCAGGGAGTGGAGATTCCAAGAAACAGAAATATGTGCAAAAGGAAAGCCATACACAGTGAGCAAAATCTGCCTGAGAGAGAGTTCAAGGGCTTTAATGGCAATGCCATAGAGGGAGGACTGTCCAAGTCCTTAAGAAGTCAAAACTTACCAGAACATTTCCCAGGTGTGTATATGGACATATGATATTTAATGTCTGCTCTGCTGGATTTTGTCATTGATTTGATTTTATTCCTTTCTATCCATCTATTCCTTTAGGAAAGGGAATGTCGACCCTGTGACTTCTCACGTGATTAGTGCTTAACTTTAAGTTTGCAGGAGTTTACAGGCAACAATTTGCCTTGTATCTCAGAGGAGACTGTGCACTTAGACATTTCATGAATTCTGGAACTTTTAAAATTTCAATGAATCTTAGAGATGTTAAAATGCTCTTTGCCTAAAGAGCAGAACTTAAATCTTTTGAGATGAAGTTAGTAATGATACCATTTAGAAAGTTCCCCACAGTTCCTTGTGTTCAAATGTGGAGATCTCGAAGGTAATTAGACCACTGGAGTTTACTCATCAGTGGAGGGAACCACAGCTGAACTCCTAGGTGAAAGTGCTGTTAGGAGATCCGCCTGAAAAAAAATTGATGTTTTGCTATGACATAATCTGGAAGGTTATACCAATTGTGTTTGTGTGTGTGTGTGTCTTTGTCTCTCTGTCTCACTGTCTGCCTGCCCATCTGTCTTTTGTCTCTCTTTCTCTCTCTCTTTGTCTCTGTCTCCATCTCTCTCTCTTTCTCTATTTCTCCCCTCTTCCTCCTTCCTGACCACCATGATCTATGCTTCTGTCTTCTGCCCAGGTCCACCAGCAAGGCCACTTCTGCCTTGAAATCAGCCATCTGTGCATAGAAACTCCTAGCAACATGTGTGCAGATAAACATCTCATCCTTTAAGTCATGGGTTTCTGATATTTTATGTCAGTGACAAAAAGTTACTAAGACCCCATGAACAGGCAGAAGGAAGGACACAGCCAAAGGAGCCCCTTCATCATCAGGGGAGGAGCTGTCTCCACAGACCAGTCATGAGATTTCAGTCTCTAGACATATTCGATCTTGTGTCCCATTCTAATTCAGTGCCCAACTCTGCTTCTCATTTAACCATCTCCACCTACTGTAGACGGTGCACAGGTGAGGGCTGGATGTGGGGACTCAGTTATCCAAATATGTGGAAATGACCATGGTTTTGGTTTTCTCTTCCTTAGTTAAGTCAATGAAGCACTTTGAAATATTTTGTATGAAAATTGAAGTTCTGAGCCACTCTTAGTTCAGAACTAAGGAGAAATTCCTAACTGATTAACATTGTTTCCCATGGACACAGTCAAGGCCCCTTTATCCAGAGCTTCCAACCCAGGCACAGAGCTTGTTTAATGCAGGTCCTGATCAGTAGGTGTCGGTCAGCTTCAGACTGCAGTCTTGCGATTCAACCCACAGTGTGAAAGGCACTGCTGGATTCTGGATTGATGTGGAAAAGCAGGCATTAGGCTATTAAGAAAATAAAAGATGTTATCTGTAATAATGAACCTTGACCAAGTGTTTCCATGTATTTGTTAAAAGAGTAATGCAGAATCATATCTATAACTTCCTGCTTTAAGTTTACCACATGTCTCCGTGAAGTCTTTAGCTGTGACAGCAGATGTCCTGCTAATACTTGAAAGCACATTCCCCACATTGTACTCCATCCACATCTGGGGGAATCTGAGAGTTTGAGTGACAGGGACCATACTGGGTCACTGTTTCCTTAAAAACTCACCATCAGATGGGAGCCTTGTTTTTCAGATCCCTTTTTCTAAGGTGATTTTCTGTAAATATTTGTAGCTCAGTTTGTAACTCTGGTTCTTTTACTGTTTAAGAGAAGATGGGTGCTTTAGTGTCTGTGTAAGGAAGAAACTCCAGCACCGTGCTGTCACCTGATACGGAGTTGTAAAGGGAAACAAAATACTGCCAAAGACTTTTCAGTCCAAACGGAATTCTTTACCAACAGAATCATTTGTGAATGGAGGAATAAGTGTCATTCCTAACCTGACTCCTGTGATTGAGAACTGCTCAACTGGGTCTTTTCATGACTTTAGAAATCAGAAGAGGAGGAGGCAGTAGACAGTAGCAACCACAAGCAGATGCACGGAGTGAGTGGGGGCTCCAGATTACAGGTTTTGGGCAGGTGTGAGAATGAACACCCAAACCCGGGCTTCCCAGACAAGTCCGAGGACCACAAGGTTAGTGGCTGCCCTGTCAATAGCTGATGTGCTCAATGTTCTGGGGAAGGCCAGAGAGTTTGCTAGTTGTAGAACCAAATTTTGTGACTTCCAGACCCCTGAACGAGTCAGTGACAATACTGTAGACACTATTTCCCTCTACTGCAGCGAAGTATACTTGGAAATTTTACTTTAACTGCTCTTTTGCTGTAAGAAAAACCCTTTAATAAATCAGCAGAATATCATCACATCTGTGCAACTTGGGATGATGAAGAAGAAAGAAGTTTAGTACTCAGTGCTCTTCAGAGAAAGGCTGCATCTCAGAAACATTCTCAGAAACCGAAGGTGCCAAACCAAGCAACTGGGATAGCTTCCCTGGGTGGTTTTTGTTATGGTGTGTATCACTGTGGGAGGGGTATAATAATGCTGACAGTAATAGACTCCAACATCTTCAGGCTCTAGGTTGCTGATGGTGAGAGTGAAATCTGTCCCAGACCCACTGCCGCTGAACCTTGTTGGGACCTCAGAGGCTAAGTTAGCTGCATAATAGATCAGAGGCTTAGGTGCTTTCCCTGGTTTCTGCTGATACCAGCCTAAGTTACTAACTATGCTCTCACTGGCTTTGCATTTGATGGTGACAGTGTCTCCTATGGATGCACTATAAGAGGATGGAGTCTGGGTCAGCTGGATGTCACATCTGGAACCTGAAATTTGAAATATAAAAACAAAAATCCATCAGAGTAATCATATTAGGAGATTTTGCTGAAGAGCCAGCTGGAAGATATATAACACAGTTCTGTCTAACTTACCTGGGAGCCAGAGCAGCAGGAGCCCCAGGAGCTGAGTGGGGAGCCTCATGTCCATGCTGTGTCCTGACTGGGACTGAGTCCTGCACACTGTATGAGCAGCCTGTTAAAGCCTGTGCTCTGGGCACATGCAAACCTCCTGGCCTGGGCTGGGCGGGGCACAGCTGCAGGCCTGTTTCATGTCAGTCATTCAGCACAGGCTTGGTGTCCCAGGTGTCCCGAGTCAGACTAGAGCACAGATTAGCATGCAGAAAATACATATCTTCTGTTGGATGTTTTACAAAAAGCATGTGGGAAAAATTATCAGCTTTCAGAGTGAATCTGGGCTTAGACTTGAAAATAATTCCATGGATGTAGTAAGATTATTTGGAACACCTTTGTTTGGAAATATTTGCAGATCATTACATCAGTTAAGGGTTCAATTTGCCAGCAAATGTTTCCGTCAAAGGTAGGAAAAATGCTTCATGCTCTAACTAAGAACTTTCTATGGCTAAAAAATTATTTTATTTAAAAAAATAGTAGAGCTCTTCCCAGGTGCATTTTAGTTTTATCCAGAATCCTGTTGGCATAGCTGAGGCCTCTTGCTGTTCTCTGTTAAGTTTCAAGTCACCGAGTGCAGGTGTAGGGGGAGTGAGCCAATCCTTCAGTGCGTGTTTACCTCACAGACACACCATTATTTACAACTACAGTCAGTGTTGTATCAGGAGAGTAAAAGGGAACTTAGTCTTAATTATTGGCAATTCCCCTTCCCACTTTCCCTCTGTTTTTCTTCCTTCTGGTAATGCTTTTCACTATTTATCAGCATGAAAGGCTGGCCACTGTTGTCAGACCTGTTAACTACATTTTCCTTTGAAGTATAAGGGTCTGATTAAGTTACTTTGTATTAGTTCAGACCCTCTAAGCTCAGGGTTTTTTTTTTTGTTGTTGTTTTTTTTTTTTTTTTTTAGGCAGGGTCTCACTTTGTAGTTCAGGCTGGCCCTGAGCTTGCTATGTAGCTCAGGCAAGCCTTGAACTCACAGCAATCCTCCTACCTCTGCCTCCTGAGTGCTGGGATTACAGGCATGAGCCACCATGAAAGAACTGGCAAGCTCTGTTCTTTCCAGAAACTATGTCACCACGTCCCTGGGGACCCAGGTGCAGCTCTTCTGGATCCCATAGCTCTCTAGAGAGCAGATGAAGATGAGATTGGGGAGAGGCCACCTTGAAGAACTCAGGGGAGAGGCTGTTCCTGGATTCACCATCTGCTTTGTTCCTTTTGACTTTTTAGCAGTGAGTGAGGTGAATATTGCTGCAGTAAATCATGTTATATAATATCTCTGATGTGTGTTGTCCTCATTCTGAGCACACCCTCTGAAGTGGGATAGCTGGGTCTCATAGCAGCTGTATTGTTAGTTCGTTGAGGCTCCTGTGTAGTCTTTCGTAACAACTTTACTAATGTGCATCTACAAAATATTCTATAAAGATTCCTTACACCAGATATCCTTATCAGGAATTTTAGTTTACTTCTTATTTTGTTTTTGATAAAAACATGACTAATCTGAAGTGAAATCTCCATGAAGCTTCAATTTGCATTTATCTAAATGTATGAACATTTTTTCATATATTGTACAAACATTTATATTTCTTTTTTTTTTCTTTTTTTGGAGACAGGGTCTCCTCGCCTTGTAGTTCAGGTTGGCCCTGAGCTCACTATGGTGCCCAGGCAAGCTGCCGCGAACTCAGCAATCCTCCTGTCTCTGCCTCCCGAGTGCTGAGATGACAGGCGTGAGCCACCACGTCCAGCACTGTGGTATGCGGTGTTGATTGTTGGTGGGCGTGTCTCCACACCCAGCATTCTATGTGGTTACCGGGGATCGAACTCAGGTCCTTGCGCTTGCGAGGCAGGCACTGGAACCACTGAGTTAACCCTCCGGCCCAAATTTATATTTCTTGATTTCAGATAATTTGCCCTTTCTCCCCTTTGCCTACCAGGTTTTTAAGGACTAACTTTCTTTATGTTGTTCTAGCAGATGTTACTATGCCACAGGAGCACTGTGGTTATGACCATTCCCACACACAGCCAGAAGTTATGCAGCTTTGCATGTACTTTTGTGTTTCCCACAGCTGATCACATCCCTCTTGGGACGGTGGGACATGTTCCAGCACCAGAGAACTCTTCACATGGCCTGGTCCAAAACAGAGAAAACTGAGTAAATGGAGGACAAGTTCTTGTCTACCTAAGGGCTGTTGTAGGTATTCTGTGTAAACAGGAAGGACAGGAGCAAGTTTCTTGTCCCCAGGGAAGCTTGACTGGAGAAAGCACCATGTTAAAGCATTTAGAACTATGGGAGCTGAGTAAGAAGTTTTGAATTTGAGTGAGACACAATGCTATGTTGCCAGATATAAAGGGAAAAAAATTATGGAGGAAATTCCAAGGAAGGATTTTTGAGATGGTTAGAAGTATGCGATATTTGGAGGTATCTTTCCAATATTTCTATGTTGGAAACTCAACACCCAAATCTATATGCTAATGGCATATGAAGGTGGATACTTGGGGAAATAGTCAGGGTCAGACCAGGTAACAAGCATGAAGTCCCCGTGGTGACATTAGAAAAGGACATGAGAACCGAGCTAGAATTTCTCTGCATGTTAGATCCTCCACCATGTAATGGTGAAGCAAGAAAGTCCTCCCCAAATAAATACTAACACTGACGACTTTCCAGCATGCAGAACTATAATATTTCTTTTCTTTAAAAATCATTCCTCTGTAGTGTTGTTACAACAGAAAATGAATTAAGAGGAGATGTGATGGGTCACAGGGAAATATAGACATGAGAAGTCATTGACAAAATTTCCAAGTCCCAGTACTCACTCATGGCCCTGATCATTTGATAGTCATTCTCCAGAAGGAGGCATGTTATGCATTCTAAACAATGAGAGGGTCTGAGTGAGGAGGTCATGAGAATCCAGGATGATGCTACCCAACAATGGCTTTATGTCCCTTAGGTGCTTCCTAATACAAGCTGAGACATAACTTTCCCTAAAAGACTGTTATGACCCAGACCACAGATGTGTTCCACCAGCTGTACATGAATAGGAAGAGATGTACTGAGCCTCACTGAGCATGCTCTGCAGAGATTCGTGAGGAGCCAGCTCAGAGTGTAGGTATACATGCTGGAGTGCACTCACTGTCCCTCCATCACAGAGAAGACTGACAGTGTGGGCAGGAAATAAGCCTCTAGTGATTCCCTCTGAACTAAGGACATCCACGAATGCCACTAGTACCTGGACAAAACCAAGTTAGGTGTTACCTTCCACATGTGCAGAAGGCTCCGAGCATCTCTATTGATGCCAGTGGCCGTCATCTCTTCTGGGAAATAGGCTAAGACTTTGGAATCTAAGATTTTCTCACAAGACTGGAAACAGATGGAGAAAAAGCCCTGACCCAGAATGTTATGCAACTCATTGGTAAGGACAAGAGAAAACAGAAAAGTTCATCTCTGTAAAGTGTGAACTAGAAAATAAATAATGCTGTTAAATTCATTTCATATTACCTTGAAAAAACAGACCCCTATAGAAACATAAATATAATGAGAAACCCATTCATTTTATTCCTTTGATTAACTTCATTTTCCTCAGCTGAAGCCCAGAGCAGCAGGTCACCAGTGGCCCAGACACTGGCAATATCTTGCTAATTCTTGACTGATGTTTGACTTACAGAAGTTACTCCATTATAATTGTATGTAGTTTTAAATCACTGTTTATGCAACAGTTTATGACAGAGTAATAGGCAACTGATAATATGGTTTTTGTGAACAGTGAAACAAGACTGTAAACTGAAGAAGAGAGAGGATTTTGTGACCTCAAATAGGCCTGGTGAAACATGGAGCCTCAGGGTAAGAATATGAGACTGTATGTAAAAGAGGAAACAACCTTTACCACCCAAACTTGTTCTTACTTGAAGTGACATAGAAAAATTTTGTTAAGTTTAAAATTGTTCTTTGGTCAGGAAGTTACTATGAAATGTAGAAGAGGAACTGAGAAATGGTACTTGTGAGGTTCTGATTTAGTAAAGAGAACTTTAACTAAAAATCATACTGTGAGCCAAACATGGACACATCAGTTTAGACCTTTTCCCCTTTCATAGGTTTAGCCCATTTTCTACACAAGTGTAAAGACTGTCACCAAAAGACACACATCTGTGAGGTTGAGAATCAGTGAGCATCTTCCTGGGAGGTTTTTGTTCAGAGCTATGTCACCGTGGAAAGAAGCTCCTTACTCTGCTGACAGTAATAGAGCACAGCAGCCTCGGCCTCTACAGGGTGAATAGTGAGGGCGAAGTCTGTTCCAAACCCACTGCCGCTGAACCTCTCTGGGACCCTGGGGGCCCGGGGGGATGCAGCATAGATCAGGGGTTTGGGAGGCTGTCCTGGTTTCTGTTGATACCAGTACATAAGATCTACACTACCAGACTCTCCCAGATATTGATTAAGACTCTGGCTGGCCCTGCAGGAGATGGTGGCCTTCTGTCCTGGAGCCACAGTCAGTGAGGCTGGAGACTGAGTCAGCACAATGTCCCCAGTGGAGCCTGGAAAGATAATCACACACAATTGACTAACAGATTCATGGAGATATTCCAATGTAAGGATACTGTATTGGTGACAGTTGTCTCCACAACCCCAGGAAGTACTGAGCAATCAGAAAGTCAAGGGGACTTTGAAACTTGAAATTGGCAACAAATACTTTTCCCATTGACCAAGAACCTAGAGGCACAGAAAATAATAATGACTGATTAGCGTGGCCAAGAGGCCCCATTCCTCAACTACCTGGAGACCAGAGCAGCAAAAGCAGCAGGAGGTGAGCTGCAGACTCCATGTCTGAGAGCTGGACCTGTGGGGTGATTCGTCCAGGTCCTCGGAAGCTGCCTCTTAAGATGCTTTGAGGAGCCTGGACTGTTGAGTGAATATGCAAATCAGCCCTGAAAAGTTCTGCTCTCCTTTTACCCAGAGGGAATTGAGATTTGTAAAACAGTTCTAATATGTGACAAGCATTTTTCTGAGGGATTTCTGATTTTTCCATTGAATCCTGGTCTGAGGATTGTTCTGAGATGACTTTTGTGGAATTGTGATGTGGCTGCCATGTTGTAAGGATCTGACTTATCTCAGGAATTATCTCATGTCCAATTTCACGTGAGACATTTTAGCCCATAATTCTTGTCAGGCAAGAAAAGCAGTAGTATTGTTAAAGTTTAAAATGGGGTAACTTAGGTCTGATGGAGAGAAAATTATCTGCAGCAAGTAAATTACCTTCAAATAAACCTATCAATGTAATGCTGAGAACCTACACTAATCAATGAACTGACATCAGTGGAGATAAAGTGTGTCTCTCCATCTTCTCAGACCTAAAACCAATGAATTGTCCATCACTTACACTCAGAAGCAGCACAGTCACTCTGCTCTGTCAGCTCAGTGAGTGACACTCAATCCTTATCTTCCTGATAGTTCATTCCTTCTTGTTATTGTAGGCTTCAAATAAGGAATCCTATGTTCTTGATAGCAGGATTCAATCTCCCATAAGCACTAAAGATGCTATGCAGTCAGAGTTAAATTGATTTTAGACTCTGATATCATTAGAAAGATTTTAATTTAGAAGTATTTCTTGGAGTTTAAGAGTTCAAGGAATGAACAGAAAATGAAATCTAGGAAGGTGTTGTATTTCAGATACTTTTGTTCAAACATTAATATATGTTATTACAGAATTTTATAAACTAGTAAAGCAGAGACAAATTGATCATTTATTACATATAAAAGACTAGTCCTTTGTCATATATTTTTAAATTTTATTTATAAATAAATTTTATATATTTTATATATAAATTATACACACACACACACACACACATGCACACACACTCAATTTTATGTAACAACAACAAAAAAAAACTCTGCGTAGGAATCTATAAAGTCACTATTGGGCCGGAGATTTAGCTCAGTGGTTCTGGCACCTGCCTCACAAGCACAAGGTCCTGAGTTTGATCCCTGAGTTTGATCACAAGGTAACCACATACAATGTTGGGTGTGGTGACTCACACCCACCAGCAATCAATGCCACATACCACAGTGCCAGGTGTGGTGGCTCACGCCTGTAATCCCAGCACTCGGGAGGCAGAGGCAGGAGGATTGCTGCATTCCAGGCTTGCCTGGGCTGCATAGTGAGCTCAGGGCCAGCCTGAACTACAACACGAGACCCTGTCTCAAAAAAAAAAAAAAGAAAGTCACTATTAACTCTAAGTGCAGCAGAAGCCCTTAATAACCCACTTAGCTCATCATGGAGTTCTACTGAATCTACTGAGGAGTATATAGTGTCCATGATCCAGTCACCTTTCAAACACAGTCTCTTGGGGGACTTTTTAATCTAAAAAATAGCACTTTCTTCAACCAGTTTCCAGCTCTGTGATCCAGCATGTCAGCCAGAAGTTCAGATGTCCATACAAACTCTTCACTACCGACTATGAGGAGGCTGGTGGTTTTCTGCCTTAAGCTCCCCGCAAAGAGATTTTAATCTTTCAGGATTACACTTCCAACAGGAAGCCCAGGTCATCAGGTTTTCACATTCCTTCTCAACAGTTAGGCCCCTTTTCCATAGTCCTTGCACTGAAGATATTGACAGGGGAGTATTAGAGTAAAAATTGTGTAAGATCCTAGGGCAGCTCATAAATCTCAGTGTGTAGGCATTTGACAAAGTGGTCTTCACCCCTGAAATCCACACATACTCTTAATTCCATCTAAAGGAGCTGAGTGAGACTCAAGTTACAGCAGGAATGTGGAACATCTGGAAAATATAGTCGGTGACCAGGGCCACCCAGAGAGAAGTCATGATGTCTGCTCTGGAAATGGTGGAGGATTGATCTCCAAAACCCTTTGAATAACACAAATCTGTCCTAGAGAATGGACACAGAATTACAGGGTTTAAAGTTTGCCACTTTGGTCTTTATTTAGTGCTGCTGCTCCTTTCTTTCTCTTATTTTTTTTTGCTTTTCTTTTCTGTCACTTTATTTTGTATCTGGAATGCAACTCATGCTGGTACTTGCCAGTGTGATGCCAATGAGCTAAATCCCTGGCTCCTCTATTCCTTTCTACCACAGTATTTCTTCCTTTTAGAATGAGACTATTTACCATGTGCAATTGTGTATTGGAAATATTTAACTAGATTTTGTATTTTTAGAAGATCTCACACCTACAGCTTTGCTTGGCATCTGGATGGCACTCTGGGTTTGGGCTTTTCACCACTGTTAAAGTTCTCTGACCACTAGAGATGGGCTCCATGCATTTTGCATAAGGAGATGGACACGAGCCCTCTGGATCCTAGGAACACATGCTATTTCTTAGATTAAAACGTCCCCCAAGAGACTGTGTTTGAAAAGTGAATGTATCATGGAGTCAGTATGCTCCTCAGTAGTTTCAGTAGAACTCCTTCATTACCCGAGTTCAGTAGTTGAATGTGCTATAAAGAGCTGGGGCCTGGGTGGAGCTGGGTCATGGGCATCACTTGTCTGTGAGTTTTCTGTTTCTCTGCTTTCTGTCCATTCCTGGCCTTGGTATTTTTTCCAGGAAAGAAAGATTCAAAAGTCAAGTAACTACATGTCAGGGGCTGAAACAACAATTTCTTGCTTTACTAGACCAATCTTATTACACAAAGCCCACTCTTGTGCAAATAATTTTTCCGTGTTTATATTTTTAGTGACAATGTATGACAGAGGGCAGTTAGGTAACTACTTATCAGTTAGGTCTCTGAGATTCTCCTAAGTGCAATCTGCACTATGGCCATGGAGTCTGCTGGAAACTGGATGGTTGGAAGTGCTGAGCACAAGAGAGTTCTTTACTATTTGGGCAGACTTTGCTCTTTGCCTCTTCTCACGTGTAGTTACCGTGGAACTGCTGGGAGTGCACCACCTCTCTGAGATGCACGGTTGGGAAACCCGGTTGGAAGAGCTCGATTGCTGTCTCAGTCCTCATAGAGAAGAGCATATGCATAACACTTCAGTACAGAGTCACATCCCCACAGTATAAACACAAAATGAGCTGCTTTTGAACATTTTTCCTACTGGTTAATAAGTCTAAACTATGTGACTGAGACTCGCTTTGTCCTGTGTTTCTGAGCTCAGGCAGTTGGCTCACAATGCATCCTGAGCTTCTCTTGTGCTTTTGTATAACTGTACCCAATAAATTCACTTCACATAATTATCATGTGTGTATATGTTCGGACTGTGAAAGCAAAATATGTGTTTGTGTGGGAAGTTATGTTCTGGTGTGCTTATAAAATATCCAGAAATTAACTTATTTTTGTTAATATTCACAAAAATTTGCAAATGTCATATATTTGTGAATCAGTTATACTCTTTAAAGACAGTATAGCCAGCCTGAGTACATAAAATGGTTTTGTGTAGGCTCTTTGTTAATGTGAACATAAACTTTGAAATCTTAACTGATATCCCCACATATGCTATCAGTAAATACATGGAATATATATCTATCATTGAATCTATATGCAGTTTTTAGTCATTGTCATGTTTAATTAACAAAAATCTATTTCAAAAATCAAATGACCACACATGTAAGTGTCACGTTTTTACTATGGTTCAGGTGAATCATTTTCTCAACTCATAAATCAATCCTCCTCAATTCCTGTCACAAACAGACCTAAGGTAACACAGCGCCTCCTGGTGGCAAGAGCTTAATAGTTTGGCCTGTTCGCACCTCCTGAGGTCACTTTGAACCTGGATGGAGCTTGTACCTGCCAGAATTCAGTATTGCACAGTTCTTCTACTCTTTTATAATTACTAAGTGTCTGTGGAGTAGAAGTGTTATGTTTTATGAATAGTCCAATCTTCATTAAAATCCCAGTTTGAATTCATAGAGTCACATTTTCTTCACCCGGTCATCACATATAGTCATTGGTTCTAATATTCATATACTCGAGATGCAGGCAATCAATATCCCATTCTAAGTGACATTTCGTTTTCCATGGTCCTCTCATTTGAGTGCTTCCTCAAGACTCATCTGATATATTCCCTGTTCTAGATTTAGACATAGACTTTTCTTTGAGGACCAACGGTTCTTTTTAGTGAACAGTGGTTTTGAGACTGCGGATGTAATTTCTTCAAGATTAGTTAAAATTAGCAATTTATTTCTCTAACCACAGAGACACTTATTATCTTTCTGTGGAACAAATTTACGTTACTTCTAAGTCCATTACAAAACCACAAAATATATTTAAACATTCTCCATTAAAATAAGTCACTTCTCACAGATGTGTAAATACTGTATCTTTTCTGTGGTATGAGAAACTGAAGGTGCAAATGAGTTCTAAAATGCGTGATAGGTGTTGTGCAACAGGAAGAAAATATTCAAGGGGAAAAGGGTAGGGGTAAAGAAAGGAAATAGAAAATTTGATGGTAAAAATGCAAACAAAGCTTATGTATATGGGGGAGGGAAGTTGTAAGGAAGGCAGGGGATGGGAATAAATAAGAATTAAGTCATTTCATGTACTGGTTCAAATTCTCAAGGACAATTGTGATGATGATGTGTATATACAATATACAAATAAAATCAATTTTAAAAAATAATAAGTCACTTCTTTCAATAACAACGAAGATCTTGATTCTAATTATAATTCATTAATTTCTGTATTTGAGCAACTTCCCTGTTGAGAAAACCAATCATCTCCATCACCTACACACCTTTTGCAGACACACACACACGCGCGTGCGCGCATGCACCTGTGCACACAGACAAGCAGTTCTCAAACCTCCCCTATGACCATAGTCACCTCTATGCCCCTGCATGGGTATCTTCCTCACCAACCCAGGTTCAATGCCTTCAAATCTAACCCTACCCGCCTGAATGTAGATTTCATCTTCCCCCTCTTGAATCCTTGCTGAGTCGCCTGCACCAGCACTCATTCTTTTTTTTTTTTTGAGACAGGGTCTTGCTTTGTAGTTCAGGCTGGCTCTGAGCGCACTATGTAGCCCAGGCAAGCCTCGAACTCAGCAATCCTCCTGTCTCTGCCTCCCAAGTGCTGGGATTACAGGTGTGAGCCACCACGCCCGGCCAGCACTCATTCTTGAAGATGGCTTCTGCCTCCCACTCTCCATGCAGGGCTTTCCCATTGATTATCCTACTGTTACTGTCATCACCCTGCTTCAGCTCCATGGTCCTCCTTCCAGCCATTGAGAACCGTGGTCTCCTGGGAAGTGGAAGAATTTGGGATCTCAGAACATGCAAGCGTAGAAAATACTAGACACAATTGAAAGAAAGCTACCTGGTGGAGGGATGATACATGGTAGAGTGATCACCTGAGCCATCCAGAAAGCATTAGGAAAGAAGTGCATACTCACAATAAGTTAGTGTGACATCTGTGTAACTGAGGGAAAGCTCCTAAACTACTGAACTCTTATTTACCCACTTGCACTCTGAGGTCCCATCGAAATTCAGTGGCAGTGGATTTGGGACAGATTTCACTTTCCTCCTTAGCAGCCTGGAGCCTGAAGGAGCTGCAGTATGTTACTGTTGACAGTATTCATATCCTTCTCTTGGTGATACAAGGTATAAGATAAACCATGAAAGCGAAGTGTGAGGCCAACATCTCCCAACAGTTTTTCTTGTTGTCTGTACCTGCTGTGACCACTTTTCCTATGTAGCTAAGCTCACCGAGAGGTCTTGGTAGAAGTAGGCAGTTTCCCTGGCATCATAACTCTTTCCTCCTCCTCTTTTCAGTCATAAGTAAGGCTTTCACTCCTGACATGTTTGGGTTGTAGCATTACATTGAATCTCTAGTGTTTATGAAACAGGAGCTATAATCCGTAAAGCAGCGATTATTATCATCATCATTATTCTTTTGCAGTCCCAGCAATGAAACACAGGACCTTGTGCTTAGCAGGTTCAGTAGTGCCACTGAGCTACATTAACACAGAGAATTTAATGGTGAACTCAAGCAATTAAATGGCATAGAGGATATGGTAATCTAGAAAGTTCACACTAGAATTGATTCTCTGGTGCTCACCCATAGTGGCTCTGCCTTATGGTGCTGGTTCCACATCCTATGGTCCTCAGATTGTCCACAAAACCTAGGGCTGGGATGGTTGATGCAACCTGCCTTGGTGACTTGTCCACTGATCGCTAGTCCTACCCTTGCTCTTTGCTTCCTGCTTCTAGTGAATATCAAGCCCTTCTTTTCTGTCTTCCACTCTCATAGGAAGGTCCATAATTGAGCAATATTTTTGGAAACCATAGAAGAGAAAGGGATTCGGAGAAATGTGTTTCTCTAACTGAAGTGATGATGGAGACCTGACAACAGACAGCCCAGGATGCTCATGGTGGTGGAACTCTCAGAATACTGTTAGGAATTTATAGACCTACAATTTGCATTAAATTTATTTCCAGTATTAACAAGTCTGGACTCTTAACACAAAATTTCAAATATGAAGAAGAAGAAGAGGAAGAAGAAGAAGAAGAAGAAGAAGAAGAAGAAGAAGAAAGAAGAAGAAGAAGAAGAAGAAGAAGAAGAAGAAGAAGAAGAAGAAGAAGAAGAAGAAGAAGAAGAAGAAGAAGAGAAGAAAAGAAGAGAAGAAGAAGAAATACATATACATACGTTGTAAACTAGTAACAGAAATTATAATTGTTAAAAAATCAATAAATTTGGTATTTCCTTCATATGCAAATCTTTTATTGCTCATAATTTGTCTTGAAACCAGCAGCAGCATCCACATTATAAGTAGTTGTTAGGGATACAAAGCAACCATCTGTTACAAAGCTTTGAATGAAGATTGACATTTTAACCAAACACCATGGAGTCTACATAAACAAAGTTAGGAATTTCTGCTAAATAGGAAGGGTAGCCAAGTGATCACAGTAGTCATAATCTAAGAAGTTCTCAGGAAATCGATACCAGAAAGTCAATTCTCTTCCAGAAAGTTCAAGAAACTTTCAAAATGTCTCCTAAGTGTACCAAAGAATGATGCAACTTAAATAATAGTCATCTTCATACTTGATAATTTAGTTACCTCCATCATGCCTTCAGCAAATGTGCTGCCCACAATGAGAGGGAAGATTAAGATGGAGGCAGATTAAGATCTGGCTCCTTTGAGCATCTGACCCCTCCACACGCTTTCTGATGTGTGATGACCATAAAGGCTGAAAAAGTTGAAGTGCTATAAAGCCCATAACTGTTCTCTGTGAGACAGCTGCTACCCAGAGTGAAGAGGTACTTTTAGCTGTCCTTGCTTCTGCATGGGCACACGGGCAATAAATGACTTTAAGTAAATGACTACACAAGACCAGAAAAATCAGTTATCATACAAAGTGTTTGAGCAGAGCTCAAAAAGTCCCATGACCTTGACTTAGAAAGATGCAAATTAATTATAATCATTCTGAGCATCAGAGTGGAATAATAGAAGCATGTTGGTCCCATAACCCAGAAGTCCATGGATCAAAACCATCCTCTGCTGGTCACATTTGGGGCCAGGGATTTAACTCAGTACCACAGTGCCTGCCTGGCAAGCACAAGGTCCTGAGTTTGTTTCCCAGTAGCAAAAAATTAAAAATCTATACATTTGTCCCTTGCCAAAAGTACTCTCCACATTTTAAGAAGGAAAATTGTTAAAATGGGAGGCAGAGAGGGATCCTGTTTGATTCAGAATTTACCCACACCCACCCTGATTCTGTAGGCCTCAGATTCTGCACAATTACAAGGATAAGTAATACATGCCCATTCTCTGAGAGGGCTTCTGCCCACATGGGAGAGGGCATTTTTGGCTGTTTTTCTTTCTTCACATACCAAAGTCAGAGCAAATCTTTAAACAAATCCCAAGCAAAGTTTCCTGGTTGAGTGCCTCTGAGCCTAGACAGTTTGGTACTTCATAGACATGGAAAACCAAGTGCTTTGTGACAGTTTGAAGTGTGGTAAGCAAGAGTTTAAAAAGGAGAAAAGAAAAAGAGCAGGTATAGAATATGGACACTGCCATGTAAGAATACAGAGAAAGAAGTGATCCTTCCTGGTTTGATAGACTAAATATATTGTGCTCATTGAGGGTAGGAATTTATTTTCTGTTGGATTTTGTCGAATGTTTTTCTACATTTGGGATGATCATGTGGTTTTCAATCCTTCATTTGGTTACTCCAGTATATTACCTTAAGGATCTTTGAGGCCTCAGAGAAAAAGTAATAAAGAAAT
Source organism: Thryonomys swinderianus (assembly GCA_004025085.1). Classification (NCBI taxonomy): domain Eukaryota; kingdom Metazoa; phylum Chordata; class Mammalia; order Rodentia; family Thryonomyidae; genus Thryonomys; species Thryonomys swinderianus. The sequence goes on from PVIC010018176.1 coordinate 18,183, forward strand.
AATAAAACATCGATGTGAGAATATGAGCCTGTATCCAAAAGATAAATCAAACTTGATTATCCAAATTTGTTTCTATTTTAGATGAGAGAGAAAATTTTTTCTTCAAGTATAAAATTCTACTCTGGTCATGAAATCATCATTTAATATAGAATATGGAAACTACACTGAGAAATTGTACCTGTGAGGTCCTGATTTAATAAACAAAACATTAAATCTTATAACACAGTATGTGGCAAACACTATCAGTTTAGGAATTGTCTTTTAATAGTTAGGTCCTTTTTTCTCAGCCTGTGCAATGATCATTGTTGAGGGGCCTAGAAAAAGAAATACATCTACAAGGCTGAGTCTCAGTGAGTAGCTGCCTGTGCTTTGTTTAGACCTAGAGTATTTTGGGAGGAAGTTCTTCATTCTTCTGGTAACAGTTTGCAGAATCATCAGCATCTATGAGAATAATGAGTTGGGAATCTGTCTCAGACTCACTGCCAGGCACCCCAGAGGATGGTGTGGATGCTCCACAGACCATGACTGTGAGACTGTCCTTGGTTATATTGATATAATGCATAGAATTGAAAAGCCAAGTAGTGTGCTGATTCTCCAATTGGCCATGCAGGAGATGGTGACCCTCTCTCCTGGAGACACAGTGAAAGAGGTTAGAGATTGGGTCTGCACAATGTCCCCAGTACAGCCTGGAATGATACACATAGACATATATACACACTCACATAAATACACAATTTTCTGTAGCAGATTCACTGAGATCAACCCACCCCATGCAGTACAATTGTATTGGTGACAACTGTCACTATAGTCATAGGCATCATCGAGCAATTAGAAAACAAAACAGGCCTTGGAAACTGGAAATCTATAATAAATATTTTTCTTCCAGGGACCAAGAAGGTAGATGCATAAAATATAATAATGGCCACATGAGTGATACTTGCCACCTTCTCAACTGCCTGGAAACCAGAGCAACAGAAACCACAATAAGGGAGCCCCAGACCCATCTCTGAGAGTTGGACCAACACACTGTTTCTCAGCAGCCCTGAACAACTGCCTTTAAAGATGAGTTGAGCAGAATGGACTGTTGCATCATGAGCGAACAACTAAATCAGCTCTGGAAAATATGATTGGTGCTCAAAAGGAACATCTGCCCCTCTGTGACCCAGAGGGATCTGAGGTTTGTGGGAAGAATAGGGCAATTTTTTTGGAGACAGTTTTAAAATTTTTTTTCATGTTCCATTGAATTTTCTTTATCTCTTTGAATTGCTGTGTGGAAGAGAATGCTGTGGATGCCTTAATTTAAGTATATAACTATCTCAGGAATGAATGTGATCATTTTAATTTAAATTCATACAATCTGAAATCACTGTCAGACAGTTTTATAAATGAATGAAATGTGGTAGCTTTGTTCAGATGTGGAGAAGTGGGCTCCATTGAGAAAATTGTCTTTAAGTCAAACCTTTAAATGTCAGAAAGAGACAGAAATCATGAGAAGTAAGCATAGAATATAGGTGAAAGCTGGGAACCCTCGCTAATCAATGCACAGGCTTCAGGGTAGATCATTGTATCTGATAACCTCAGTCCCGAAACCATTGTGTCTGTCTCTTTCCCTGAGAGGTAGCACAGTCGTCCCACTGTATCCTGTTCAGATGAGAGTCCTTTAGTGTCCACCTTCATTTTTTCCTTGTTATTGTAGGCTACAGGTGAGGAATCCAGTGTTCTAATATTGTAGTCTGAGTGCTGAGGGGCCTTTGAACAGATCACTGACCACACTGGAGAAGATCTTCTTTATTGCCAGTGGAGTCAAGGGTTTCACATCCTCTTGAAAGCATCAAAAAGAAATTTTTATACCATTATGTTTCTATGGGAGGGGAAAAAAACAACTGTAGTCCCTGGAGAAATAGTCATTAGTCTAAATATAATTACATAAGCAAAGGGGCAATAAGATGGGGAGCAGGAGGTTTGCCAAGGCTTTTAGAGATCACCTTGGCCTTGTGAGTTTGCCTTACAGCAGTGGCTGTAGTTACAGTCTATCTTTTTCAGCAAGCACAGTCATGCAGTGAACTCATAGTTGGTGATTTTTGTACTGAGAAATAGATTTTACCCTCAAAATAATGTGAAATGATCTCCCCAAAACACTAGCCATTGCTATATTCTAAAGTCAGATTGAGTTTAGACCATGAAATAATTAGAATGCTTGCAATTTAGAATCATTCACTGAAGATTACAAGAAAATGACTGAAAATAAAACTTGGGAAACTTCTCTACTTAACGTCTTCTTATTTAAATATTTCAATGAATTTTAGACATTAAAAAACTACTAGAGCTCTGGATAACTGTTTTTCCGATTTATATAAAGAATAAATAACATGCAGATATAAAATTTTGATATTTTAAAATTCAACAACAACTTATTTTTATTTAGTAAACAAAATTTTTGGAAAGACTTGAAAACACAGAAGTCACCATCAAGTCTAAGACACCAAAAGATCCAGTGATTACGAAGATTGAAGTCAGCAGTGGCAGGTTGAACACTAGGACTCCTGCCAACTGGCTTCCAGTTCAGTAGATGGAGAGAAAGTGATCAGCTGCCAGGATAGGTCGGTGGGAACAAGGTCAGAGGTACTAACACTGTATTCAACTGTGGGGAGGCTGGTGAAGTTTTACTTTACTGCTCTAGCTCCAGGAAACTCAGTTCTCTGCAGGGTCACAATGTACAAATAAGTACCAGGTTAGCCAGTGGTGACCCTTCATAGCACCTGTATTAAAGATATTAACAGAAGAGTAGAAGAGTCAAAACTTTACAAGATACAAATGAAACTCATACATCTCAGTGTGTAGCTATTAAACAAACTGGTCTTAGCCCTTGATTCCACATATCACAGTGGTTGAGTGAAACTCGAGGCAGCACTACTCTCATTAGCGAAATGATATGGTTTGGATCCTGAGTGTCTCCCAGTGGTCAATGTGTTATAGTCTTTGTCCCTATGATGACGCCTTTAAGAGTCTTTAAAGTGTGGAGCTTAGTGGTAAATCGATCTGGTATTAAGGGTGGGTGCAAAAGGGGGCTGTGTTGTTCTGGTTCCTCCCTCTCTGTTGGACTATTTTTAGTGAAGAAAGTGGTTTTTCAGTATTCCATGCTCTTGCCATGGTTTGTTGCTCCCCACAAGTAGAAAGCCATGGCATAACACTATAATAAAGTGAGACCTCCAAACCTGTGAGCCAAAATAAGCCCTTTCTCTTTATAAAGTAATTGACCACAGCATTTTGTTGTAGCACTGGGAAGCTGACTGATATTTGTGATCTCCCTCTGTCATTCTAACTTGACGTAAGAGTTGCTCAAATGTTTAATTCAAAAAATGAATGATACCTGAGGGTTACAACCACTTCAGTTGCTATTGGTGTGCTATCTAGAATAATCCAACAGAGGCAAAGAGACTATTATCCAGTAGTATAACCCTTGGGTTATTTATTAAATAGAGATACACACCAAGTATTATGTGGAGAACTCATAACTAAAGGCTAGAGGAATGCTGGAGTCAATTTTTGCTGAATCAATGATGGAAAGTCAGATCAAATTATTTTATCCACTTTGATCTCTTTCATTCTGGTTATCTAACAGCTACTCTCATAACAAGAAAGCAGAAATTAGTAATAGAGATAATCTCCAACTTTCTATACAGACACCAAGGGAGAGGTCATCCTCTCTCTGAAACACAGAATAGATATTATTTTAAGTCCTATTAAGCATGTGTGTCTTTATTTACCTGTATCTGGGTAAAATTGCATTGGAAACTCATTTTTATTGACATAAAAGCATCCTGTTTGATTACTTAAATTTTAGGTGAGCAAATTCTCAAATACAGGACCCAAAAATATTGAGAATTAACCTTACTATTGATTAAGTACTTGAAGATGAAATTGAAAACGCAATGATCTAACAAAAACATCAAAAACATAAAGGACTTCTGAACTTATTTAAGAAAAAATGAGATTTTTCTGGGAAAACTATAAGAAATTAAAGAGAGAAGTTAAAGATCTTAGTAAATAGAGAGATAGTTCATGTTCATGCATTCGATGAAAATTCCTTCCAGTGTGACCTACAGATTCAGTGCAATTTCATCAAAACTCCAGCAGGCTTATTGTAGAACTTGGTGAATAGATTCCAAAATGCATATTATCTAGAATAGGCAAAATAACCATGTAATTAAACTAAAGATCAATGATTTAGAATTTCCAATTTTACCAGGATTTAGCTCCAATGGTACCACTTCTACCTCAGAACCACAATAGTCCAACTTTGATCCCAGGTACTGCAAAAAATAAAAAATAAAATTCCCAATTTTAAAACACACTATAAAGCACAAGGCAAACATAACCTACAATTATAGAACTAGTGGCTCTGACATAAGGATTGGTATATAGATCTGTGGCATGGAAGAAAGAGTCTAGAAATTACCCCATACATTTTTTTGATAAATTAATTTCTGGAAAATGATGCTAAGCAATTAAATGGGGGAAAAGACAGATTTTTGCCACTGGTTTCCAATGAAGAAAGAAAATTTAAGCCTTGATCTTCTTCATTCACAAAATTGGAATCAAATTGAATGACAGACATAAGGTGAAGGCTAAAATTATAAAATTTTTAGAATAGCAAAATATAAAATTTCTGTTTTTGAGTTCATCAGAGAGTTTTTAGTTATAAAATCAAAGCTTAGTCTATAAAAGACAATATTGGTATTCTGAACTAGGTTAATATATAAATTATTTACAGGCTGGATGAGACACATCTCCAATCTTAGCACTTTCCTACATCAATCCCTAAATAACTTGCATTCATACTCTTTGAGAAGCAATAACGAACACTGAAAGGGTTTTTCGTGATAAACTCCACGAGACTATTACTTGTCTTAGAGGAAGTGCTGGAGATACTTCCATGATTCTTCTTAGTCACTATATTCCTTCAAGAGACACAGGAACAGAAAACAAATGTGCTGTAAGACTAAATAAAATATTTGAACAATTATATTTATTAGATTCTAAAATAAAATAGGTGTTTCCAGTAGTATACCTCACATGTTGTTGAGGAAAATATAAGTTATTTGAAAATTATTCTCCCACCTTGGTCCATAATAAAGAACATCTAGGAAAACCACTAAAGAACGATGTTCATATTGTGACTAAAGCAATCATCCATTTGACTTGTGCTTATTTGCTGCAAGTCCGTTTTGCATTCTTCAAAGGCCAGCATCCTGTTAAAACCAGCTCAGTGCAGGTTTTTACATAAGTCATAGTTACTAATGACCCAAGACTACATCTTCAATTTTGAACAAAGGAGTTCATTTTGCCTGTTTTTCAGGCAAATATTCTTCTCTGAATAGAATCAGTACCTGACCCTTGTGGAAGTGTCCCTGAATGTTTCTACATTCTAAATCACACACGGTGATGCTAATGTTTCCAATACATTGTCAGTGCTGAATGGATAGAGGATAAGGTATCTGTAAGCAGCAAAGAGAGAATGACTTGGCATTATCTCTAGGCAATGAGATTTCTGATTGGAAATTACAAATACCCACAGTTACCACGTCTTTTACAAAGAAGAGTACACCTCACATACTATGCAATAGAATTTTCCTAACTAATTAGGTGAATATTTTCAAAGAAGCATAAAGAGAATGCTGTGGACCAGATATAAACACAAACTAAGGACCTCTTATCCTAACACCTGTTGATTTGAATATCACTTCCTCAGAAACCACAAAGTGCCCAGGGCTCTTTTTAAGGCTGATCTTAAGAGGTCTGGTTAGCTTGGGACAGAGCTCAGAACACACAATGGATTTTCAGGCTGAGATTGTGAGCTTGCTGCTGCTCAGTGTCACAGGTAAGAGATGAACACCATAGGTGTTCTGTGATGTAAAGAGATTTTTGTGTCTCTGTTCATACTAACTTCTGTCTCTCTTCATCTCTCTCACATGATGTTAGTGGCCAATGGACAAATTGTGCTCACCCAGGCTCCAGCATCCCTGGCTGCCTCCCCAGGGGACAGAGTCACCATCACTTGCACAGCTAGTTCTACTGTAAGCACTGGCAACTTTTACTGGTACCAACAGGAGCCAGGAACCTCTCCTGGTTTATGGTACATCCAACCTGGCTTCAGGAGTCCCAGCTCGCTTCAGTGGCAGTGGGTCTGGGACCTCTTACTCTCTCGCCATCAACAGTGTGGAGCCTGAAGATATTGCAGCCTATTACTGTCAGCAATGGCAAAGCTATCCACTCCCAGTGTTACAGTCTGTAACAAAAACCCCTTAAGCACCTCAGGGCCCAACTGCTTCCTCCTCAGGGACTGGGTCCCATCAGGGATTTTGTATGTGACAGAACTTCTCAACTTATCTTCCACTGAGCCAGCAGTAAATTTAACTGGAGGATATATGAGTTCCCTACAATAGACATGAAGATAATAAAGGTAGGAAGAGGGTTTCAAAGGGCCATGGCTATGGCATCCTCTGCAAAGTGATATTTAGCACCTATGATGTAAGTTTTGAATTGTGTATTGAGCTTGAGAAGAAAGATATGGGCTTTTGAACACATATGGAGTGACTTAGGAGAAACCCAGTTCCATATTTGTTTTCCATCTGTGTACACTGATGGTGGGGAAATAATAGCTTGTATCAAACAACAAACATGTGTTCAGAGAGTGAAGCAACAGAAAATAAAACTAACCAGACCGGGTGAATGGAACACCACTCAGGAGTTTTAGAGGCAAAGTATTTATTGCCAGTCGAGACCAATCTGGAATTTCTTCCAAAGAAGTCAGCTCTCACCACCCCCTGAACAAAAAGCAAGGGTCTCTTAAATAAACTAGGAGAAGAGATTATAGCTGTGAAGCACTACATTGTGTACATCATGTTTAGGCAGAAGGAGCATAGAATTACATAATTGGGTATGGGTCTACATAACAGATGGAGAATAGATTATCAATGTGTTATTACATTAATTTTCAATTCCAAGCAATACAGGTTAATTGGTTAGAGGGTTACCTCAATCTCAACATATTCACACAGCCTCTTTTCGTACAGCTCTCTGGAAACAAAGACATTCCTGTGTTATCTGCAGAAGCTGAGTTACAAAAAAGGAGGAGGAGGCAAGTGGGGGGTTTCTCCTCTGTCTGCCAGTTAACTGAAGAAACTATTTTTCAGTTCAAGAACAAACACGATCTCTTTTTCTTTAGTTTGCTACATTATAACTTACATACATGTGTACATTTTAAATATATAATATGACCAACCTTTCCCATCACATTTCTCTAATCTAGAATATTTTTGTCCCACACCTTCTTTGAACAAAAAGGTAATCTTTTGAGTATTTCACAAGTTCTTTTGTTTTTCAAGACAAATACATGAGGAAGGAGCCTTAAGAGGGAGATACGTGGCAGGTTTCTTGAGGAAAGGAATGAACCTGCTCTGTTGCTGAGCCAAGAACGAAAATGAGACTGAATCCTGGTGTTCCAGAAATGTTTTCTGTTCCAGAAACTTCTTCTGAAACAAGCTGTAACATCAAGATACCAAGGAAAAGGATTTTCCTCACTTATTCATGAGAAAGTCCAGCTGACCAAGTAGTAGCCATTTCTTCCCTGTGAGAACAGACTATATAGAGTTCTTCTACCTTGCTCTAATTCTTTCTGAGGTGTCAGAAAGTTATGATTTGTAATTGATGACCATCATTCAATAGTCCCCAAAATATAACGTTCATTGCAGAGGAAAGCATGTTTAGGTTTTGAAAAGGTCAGCAGGAATTTTATTTTTTTCCAGCCATTTTTTGTTTGTTTGTTTGTTTTCTGTACTGGGGATTGATCTCGGCCCCTTGTGCATCTGAGGTTGGCATGGTCACAAGTTAAATCCCCAGCCCTAATTTTTTTCAAAAATATCATATTCATTTACAGAATTTAAACACATTCAAGTTTGTTTGCTTTATTTGAAAATGAATGGAAACTGTGGTGTTTCCAATTTCTAATTTGTGGTTTAGATCATTTGTTATAGAATAAAAACAAAATATAGAACCCAGGCATAGCAGTGCATGCCTATAATCCTAGAACTTTCAATGTCTGAGGCAAGAGTATCACAACTTTAAACCTGTATTGACCCACATACAGCTTTAGTAAGACGCACTCTCATAATCTAAGATTAAAAAAGCTTTGGCATTCAATTTTTAAAAATCAAAAAATGGAGAAAGAGGAGGCAAGAACAAGACAGAGATAGTTTGGAAAGAACAAATCAATAAAATATACAGTTTAGAGAAAAAAATGGCTGAGAGAGGGACTTTTGATAGAGAAAGTTTTTGGGATAGTGAATAAGCTTTGCACTAGAGAAAGCTTAACACATAGGTTATATACATTTTCTTCTAAATCTGCTCTGTATAACTGACAAAAACCAAAATAGTAGCTGTGTTTATGTTCTAAGACATTAACACACATCATACATTATCTTCTGCTTTATTTCTTTAATGAAAGAAAAAACTCACAAAACCCCTGGTTGACTGGTATACGTTTACACTCCCCTAGATATATTTCTACAGTATCAGTAATATTGACATATCACTGATTTTTCCCTCTTGGACCTCTCAGTTGGCCCTAGCTCTTGGAGTACACTTTTCATTTTAAGGAGCTGTCATGGGGTAGAGTTGGAGCAACTGACCATCTTCAATGTTTAGTTTGTTGGGACACTGTGCACTCTGTTATCATATGTATCACAACAGGTCTTGCAGGAATGATTATATCTAAGAATGCAGCTAATGAGGAATGAAATGGAAGTTTTCTGCTTAATGACTTTTCTGGCTTTAACTGAATCTGCTTTGCATAATCCTTTCCAGAGACCTCCTGCCTGGCAGAGGTGCTTTGAATGGAAACTCAAGAGAGGATAAAGTCCAGTTAAGGAGAGTCACATGACAGGCAAGATATCATTTCCATCTTTCCTCTTGGGTTTTGCTGCTCTTCACCTAATATGAAGAAAGGAAGGGGAAACACTGCTAGTTTCTGTCCCATGAATACTGCCAGAGGATCCCCTTAGGGCTCATCATGCTCTGAGCTTTTGAAAGAATCTTTCACCAAGGAAAGCTGATGTACCACCCAAAATACTTTAAATGAAATCTAAGCTGTGTACATACTCATATGGATTTAACAGATTCCATATTTGTCTTATGCACACATTGTCTTCCACATTGTCTTATGCAATTGTGAGGTTGAAACTGACAATGCTAAAAGCAAACCTCTAGTCACTTCATTTCTGTGTTCAGGAGACAGAGTAGGACCACTGACATCTACAAATGGAGTCCCAGTGAGAAAATTAAGTTACCTTTAGGCTGTGGCATGAATACTGCAGGTGATATTTTTTGCAAGGTTTACAATGAGAAGCAGGAGGAATAACAAACTTTCCTCGGAAGTGAAGCACTACAAAGTTAGAGACTTTAAGTGCTTTGTTGTGGAAATATTAAAATAAAAAATAAGCCAAATACTTTATAAGAAGCCCATAAAAAGCTGTTTTGAGTTCTTCCTGGGAATTAGCAATAGCCCACCCATCACTGACTCAAAGGTACAAAAGTGAAAATTTTTATATGAAATAAGCTAAAGGGAATCCCAGTGAATTTAAAGCCAACAAGGAAACAGTTTTGTCAAGTATAGTCATCAAGGCACTCAGCAACCCTTTCATCCTTGATCCTAAAGAGCTTGAATACTGTTCAAACAAGTCTCACTCCTTGGTTTCATCCATATGATGCTGGTTTTACAGACATGCCAAGGGGTTTTGGGATCATAGAATTCTCCACCAAGACTTCAGAGAAAGTTGTGCTAAGAGAGAGAGTGTGTCTCTGAGAGTGGGATGTGTGAAACTGTAAGGGTGCAGGTGAAAGTTCAGTGGAGAACCCAGGGACTGGAGATTCCAGGAAACAGAAATAGCTGCAAATGAAAGCCATAGGCAGTGTGTAAAATCTGCTTGAGAGAGAGACCACGAGGGCTGATTCACAAATAATTAGATCATTAGAATTTACTCATCAGTGGAGGGAACCACTTTCATAGGTGAAAGTGCTATAAGGAGTTGGGCCTGAAAAAAATTGGTGGTTCTGATTCACTAGTGGCACAAACTGGAACCATGTATCGCCTCCTTCTCTCTCTGTCTCTGTCTCTGTCTCTCTCCCCACACGCCCCTCTCTCCCACGACATTAGCATCTTTCCTCCATGCAATCTGCCTTAGACCCAGGCAAATAGAAATGGTAAACATAAAATCAAATTTACCAGAACTATTTCTAAATTAAAGTATGTGATGGCAGTCATATTTATAACCTATTTAATCAGCAAAGAGCTTCAAATAACCCTACTAGAATTAGCATAAGTGAGAAAAAACTTAGCAAGGGATGCTCCCATAAATACGTTCAATAAACATGTAGAAGAGCAATAAATATTATTATATTAGGAAAAGCCAATTCTCTTAAGAAATGGTTTTACCAAGCTATTAAATGTATGAATTAGTAGCGAGCTGAAGATACCAATTATTGGTAAGGGAAAAGAGCAATTACATGTTTTGGTGTATATGTGTAATGGAACATTCATATTAAAAGCTGTTTGTAATTGTCTACTGAAAATGAACATCTACAGACCCTGTGACTCAATACTTCTCCACCACATGCACCCAAAAGAATGGAAGATGTGTCACAAAATATGTAGGTATATCATGACAGAATTACTGATAATGAATAAACTAGAAGAAAACAAATCTTTCACCAAGGACCAAGAAGAGACATACTTTATGATACATTCTCACAATCATTTAAAAAAGTTTTAAATGTACAAACATAAATTATGTTTAATAATATGAATGTGCTAAATCAAAAGTTGCAATAAATCATGTTATTTCATTATTACAGAGATGATTGTTATTGCGTATAATGCTTATAAGTTTATGTAATACCTATAAGTTATATATAATAGTGGTTAATTTTTATGTTATATATAAAGCTTTCACAATAAAGAACAGTAAGAAATGTTCAATTCACTCCTCTATCTTTAGGTTTTCACCTCCTTACCAAATATCCAATATCTATAAGTAGTTCTGATTAATGATAGTAAGTTACATATAATATTGGGTTTTATCATAATTGTACATGCATAGAATACATAAAATTTTTGTTCCTCTATTGGATTATTTCCTTATTTCTGCACTGTTTGATCCCTTTTTTCTTTAATATATTCCCTTTTTCTTTTATGTTATCACTTTATTCCAGTATCACATCTCGTTGTCATGTCCCTTCTCTGTGATTTTCTTCTTACCTACAAAGGACACCATTGGATTTACATTAATCTAACCCAGATAGTTCAAGATAATCTACTAAACTCAAAGACTTACTCAAAAAAATTTGCCAGTTCCCTTTATTATATAGCATACTATTTATAATATCCAAGTATTAAAACACAAAAATCTTTTGGCAGTGATGTATTTTTCCTCCACCTCTATGTCTCTCTATCAACACTGTCTTAGTCATATTGTTGTCATCAGTACCAAAAACAAAAACGGCAAAGGACTGAGGCCTGCCGACCGGCCCTCTCCACTCCAGAGACTTGGGTACCTCTGGGCGCCATTCCATTCCTGGCTTGGAGGACTGAGGCCTGCCGACCACCCTGCACCATCCCAGAGACTCTGGTACCCCAGGGCACCATTCCCACAGTGGAGGATTGAGGCCTGCGGGCTGGCCCCCACCCCACCCCAGAGTTGTGTTGTGAGGACCCAGGCCAGAGAGAGCTGGAGCCATTTCCTGTGTCCCTCCACACCTGAGCAGTACCAGGAGACCAGGCAAGATTAAAAAAAAAAAAAGGGGGGGGGAATCTAGCTTCTATTTTGCCATCTACTCCTAGATTCCTCTATTCATCTTTTGTCAGCACACCCTCTCCTATCTTCCTGTCAGAAGCAATACCCAGAAGTAAAAGACTCTTAGGCTGCCCTATTTCTTCTCTTGTACTATTATAAGAAGGTGTGAAAAGTCTCCATTGGTCTTATAGCATACAGTTGGTACTGTTTTATATATGTCCTTTTATCCTCTATTATCCGCTGGCATATGTGAGGTACTCGAGTCTACGTGATCTTCATAAATCTGCTAACTCTATTTCACTCTCCTCCTGTCTCCCTACCTCCCTGATTCCCCAGTGACCTTTTATCCCCAAAGGGGTCTGGGTGTACATTTACGATCTACATGTTGTATACACATTGCTGATTAATTCTAAATTTTGGCATATGGACATAGAAGTAACTCATGAGCTCAAAGTTTTCAGAATTAACAAAACTTTTCATTTTATTCACTGTGTGTAATGCTGATATTGGCACTGATTGTATTATGGTAACAAGGATGATGTGATTATTCTCAAAAATCCTCCCATGATGTGTTAGAACTGAGAACTCTGAAGGGTCATTACAGATTAAAGAAGGACTCCTCAGAAAGGTGCCACATCCAAAGGGCCCCAGATAATGGAAATAAAAAGACCTGCAACAAACATTGCCCAGTCATCAGGCAAAGAATCGAACAAATAGCATTAGTAACAACAAAAGATTAGAAATGAGAAAATATATGAAAAACCAGACACAAAGATCACCACCACAGGGAAATTCAGAGAAAAGGGAAATAGGTCAAACTGAAACTCGAACACCAGGACTCTTGGAGATGGTAACTAAAGCAGATCTAGTAAAATGGAAATCAGAACTCATCTCTGTGATCAAAACAAAGATACTATACAGAGTGAAAGACATCATTAAAAAATAGATCAGTGAGATGATAGAATCCAAGATAGCAGAAGCAATGGAACCTTTCAAACAGCTTCAAGCAGAGCTCCAGGGAATGATGAAGGAGAACAAAAGTTTTAAAGTAGGATGAATGAAGCAGAGAACTGAAGCTCAGACCTAGAGGACAGCATAGCAGCCAATGAGCAGGAAAGATATAATCTATGGAAAAGAGCAAGGGACCATGAGAAATCAATCCAACAGCTTCTAGATGACTCAAGAAAAATAACATAAGACTGGAGTCACTGAGGAGGCAGGAGACAGTGTAAAAGACATAAAAAAGCTATTGTCAGAGATAACAACAGAAAATTTTACAGGAAAAGAAATGGACATACAGATAAATGAGGCCTATAGGACTCCAAAATGCTGTGACATAAAAATATCTACACCTAGACATATAATTATCAAGGTTCCAGATGCACAAAAAAAGAATGAAATACTGAAAGCAGTGAGAGGAAATAAGAAAATCACCTACAAAGGGAAGCCCATTAGGATCACAGCAGACTTTCCAACACAAACACTCAACACAAGGAGAGCATGGAGGGCAGTATTTCAAGCATTGCAGGAAAACAACCTCCAGTCTAGACTGTTATATCCTGCAAAACTATATTTTAGAATAGATGGGGAAATAAGATACTTCCATGATAAAGAACACCTGAAAAACTTCACAAATATGAAAACTGCACTCCACAACATCCTGAAGAACATCTTGGAAAAAAACACAGAAAATTCCATACCCACGAGACCCAGGAGAGTGAATTCATTGGGACAAACAAGAAACTAAATAGAAAAGGGGAAAAGCAAAGAAGAAAAGAACCAAGAACAGGGAAACATGGCAGCTCTGAATATGTCCATATCAGTCATAACCATTAATGTCAATGGCCTCAATGGGCCAATTAAAAGACACAGACTAGCAGATTGGATCAAGAAGCAAGATCCTA